>CAXKVX010000614.1:0-302650 GCA_964058865.1 Eleocharis quinqueflora
AAAAGTTGGTAGAAAAAAAAAAAGAAAAAAACTACGAGGATGCGAACCTGAAAAAGAAAGAACCGAAGCGGAGAAACCCTTCAAGAAAGAAAACGAAGTTCGCCCCTGATGTATGAATTCTGGAAGATCAACAGATTTTTCTTTATTTTATCACATACTTTTGGCATACATGTTAGAAAATCTGAAAATTGTTAATGCATAATTAATTGATACTTTCTTGTTTTCCTCTTTACTTAAATATACAATATTTTCTACAAGGAAGCGACTAACTGTCCTTCCTTACAAGCCTCTCTTACACGTCCTTCATATAAATCTTTATACTCAAATGTAGTAGTCTTTATATTTTTTAACATAAGTCTTTATACTAAAAAAATATTATCATTGCATTTGTTCAATAAAATATTTATACAAAGAACTAAAAATAATTTATTATTGCATTTGAATGGAAAACGCATAAGAAAGACGCTAATATAGAGAACAGTTATATTTACTCTTTCTGTAATTTCTTAAGCAATAGCTAGCAACCCTCAGTCGATCTACAGTAGATGTAAACAGTGCATAAAAGGACCTTTTCTCTATTATTCATTTTTTCTTAATTAAATACAAACTATTTTCGGTGACTAAGAGCAATATTTTATTTATTTGAGAGGTCTAAATTCGAAACTTACCTGAAGAAATTTTAGATCATTTAAATTGAGATGATTTTGATCTTCATTATTTTAACTCACATATCATACAATACACACCATAATTTTATTAGTTAGCAACTTCCACTAAACATCGTCGAAACTTGTGCTAGAAACTAGTATCAATATTTCAAGCATCAGGTCTTGTATTAATGCCTGGACTAGCCGCTGATTTTGTTAATACAAATTCAAATTAGAGGAAATCTGTAGACCCTTAATCTTTTGTTACCTGCTTTCTTCTTTCATTCTCTTTTCTATTTTGTCTTATTTTTATTCTGTCTTATTTTTTTTAATACTTCTTTCTTTCTCTTTCAATGGCATTTTTCTTTTTCTTTTTTCTTTCTTTTATCGTTCTTTCTTTTTTCTACATTTTCTTTGACGAGAGATTGTTAGAAACAATGAGAAAACTGTCAAAGACGAAAATAATATTTGAAATAACGACATATATGAAAAGAAGAAGTGATGACAGATCTGAGAACAGAAACGAAAGACAACGAACAATCTATTGTCTCTGACTTCGTATTCACCATGAATGTTATATTTTTCACAAGAGAAAGAAAGAGAAAGAGATAAATGAAAATATAAATGTGCATTTAATATAAATACTTGTTTCAGTAGCATGAACATCTTTTTTCATCTAGTATGAACACATCTGATATTAGTATGAACAACTTGTAGTTAGTAAGAACACTAGATAATTAGTATGGACAACTGAATAGTTAGTATGAACACTTGTGATGTTAGTATGAACACTCGAAAATGGATAAGCCAGTACTGCTAAAGTTACAAATAACAGTACTGCTAAGCCAATACAGAAGGATTGAGCACCTCCAAGTAAGCTAAAGTAGTAAATGAAAATGGATAGTTTGACTATGCTTCTAAGTTTTCAATTACCAGTCAGATGACAAACCTCCTAGTTTGGTCAACAGAAATAAAAAGTCCATGCAACGTCACCACAGGATCATCTTAATCAATTGAAGTCTAATGACAAGGAATAGTTCTCACAAGATGGCAATCACACTGCATTTTCTCTAGAAGGGTATGATGTTGCAAGAAATACACGATAGTATGAACTATAAAACTAGTTCAAGATGAGATGTTTGGGAGAGGCACCAACATAAAATAAGTATTTTATCTGTAGTCGCCTATTATAAGCTGCTCTGTTAATCCAACAAGTCCAATAAAAATTAAGAAAATGAAACAAATATAAATGTTAAAATGTCAGAAGCTCAGCATACTTAGAAATTAGTCTAGGGTTTATTCAACCAGCCAATTGGCATTAGCCAACTCTCCAGTTCAAAAAGAAAGAATTAACCACATTTAATAGTTCAAAATTAAAGAAGTCTAAAGAAGAAAATAAGACCTTTCAAAGATGTTTTCTCAAATAAACATTAAGAAAAGACCCTTCAAAGATGAGTGCAGATATGACTAAAGAGAGTCCTGTTGGTGTTTAGTAGTACCTCTCCTGGCCTAATGGTAGATAGTGAAATATCAACCATCATGCATAACCTAACTGATAATACACTTATAGCTTGTGTACCAGTAAGAAGCTAGTATTATACTGTACAACACTTGGCCATAGCAAAAAAAAAATCCTGGTTTACTTAGATTTTCAGAGTGTCTATTATCAGTGTATTTTCAGAGTATCTATTACTAAGCAACCCTGTGGGATGTTACCACAGCAAAACCTAATTCGCGTCTCCTGAGAGACTTGTGCACAAGATTAAAATCCTCTGTACATGGGTACCAGATGTCAGTTATACCAACACAATCACATGCCATACCTATTTGCTAAAAACAACCTAATTGAGCAGTTTCTTATGATCAAGTTGACAAAAAAATATGATTCTGGAACAAAATTTCCAGCATGTATACATATACTAGGCAAACCATTTAAACCTCAGAGAAGCATCAGTGTACTGTTAGATGTCATCAACTGCTATTTAAACCTCATAGAAGCATCAGTGTACTGTTAGTTGTCATCAAATGCTATTTGCACTATAACACAATCACCAAATGCTATATCCTGAATCTAAATAAGTGGTACCAACAAAAACAAAATGGAAGATATCTACTAAAGCTGAAGATGAAGATAAAAAACACGATGGGAAAAAAGAAAAGAAGAAGAAGAAGCTATTTGCACTATTAACAATCAACTGAGTTCATTCTTTTTCTATTCAACAAAATCACAGAATCGTAAAAAGAAACAGATTCTAAAGTTAGAACATCACCAATTTGCTTGAAGCCCCAACAACAAATGGCTCCATCAGAAGTCGTGTCAAGAAGTAGAAAATAACCCCTAGGGTTATGGAAATGGGCAACGCCGGCAAAGCATGTCGAAAAACTGAAAGAAGAATCAGAGTACAGCCAAGCCCAGAAATAATTGCCAGATAACAAGCATATACTGTCATCAGATCATACATTGCAGCTCGACCAACCAACACACTGTAGAAAACAAAATCTCCAAGCCCCAACCTAATACCTCTTGTTGAATCAAACATCTCGAATTCAGAGTCTGACTCAGGTGGTGCCCTATGGCTTTCTCTCCCAACCAATGGCAGTGTTTCGGATTCACCAGTCTCCATCTCAACCACAGCATGATTAGAATTATTTGACTCCCTAACTTGTCCATGATTTAAATTATTCAAATTTTCTTGTACCACCAGTGGAGATGATACAAGCGGTGATCTCTCTTCTTCAGCAACTGAATTGGTATTAGAGGTCTCGGCGGCTGTCACTGGTTGCATCTCAACTGAGCCACGAGAAGCAACTGGAGAGGAAACTGGTTGTGAGACCGGATGAGGTGAAACAGTAGGCCGGGCCTCATAAACCAGAGCAGGAAGCTCATCATCACGGTCCGAAGCAAGCTCGACGAGGATCCGCAAGGGCCCACGTGGACATAGAACTGCTGCCAAATCATATAATGCAAGTGCTACGAGAAGCACCCACGTGGTCCATTCTGGCAAACGTGCAAACCAAACCGCCACAATCACGGCCACAGCCACCATGTAAGATTGCCGGAGAAGAATCGGCATAGCTGGGGAAAACACAGACAATACACCAAGAATCGCGAAATTGAGTAGCAGGATGATTGAGGTCGGGGCATCTAGAGGGATTGAGAAGTGCTCGAGGAGGGAAGCCATGATGGAGCCTCCCATAGAGGCGAGAACGAAGAAAACTGAGAAGCGGAGGTAGTTTTTCAAGAAGGAATTGAAGTTGTAGTAGTAGAGGAGAACCAGGACGAAGGTAGCGACGGCGATGAGAACGACGAAGGCAGCGGCGTCGAGGACAGCGCCGAAGAACTTGTGGAAGGTGGAGTCGGAGGGGGTTTCGGCGTAGATCAAGGTCACGGCGGTGACCGGAGGAGGGGAGGAGGAGGAGGAGGTGAGAGAGGTTAGGATGAGTACCGCTAGGAGCATACAAATTGAAACTGGAGACATCACTCCGATGATCTCGACGCCGAGGGAGTCGACTATGCTGGTTCTGGTTACGGCGGAGATGGTGGCGGTGGAAACGGGAGGCTCCTCCGCCGGTGGCATTTTAGATCTAGGACTAGGAGAGGGATTTGGTCGGGAAAAGTGGAGGGAGAGCCGGAGAGGAAATTGGCGTGGGAATACGTGGTCTTAGTCCATCATTTTCTTAGGCTTTGCTTCCGAGTTTGAGCGGAAAGGAATGTAATGGAATGAAAACGGGTGGGAGTTTAATTTTCTTAGATCTTGATTTTGGAGGTTATAACTTTAGTAAAATTGCATAGAAGTATTCTCTTCTATTTCCGTCTTTTACTGTTCATTTACTTGATAAAATTGAATTCGGCAGCATGTGAAAACAGCCCCCTCCCTTCCTCTCCCTTTCCCTCCCACCCATTTATTTCCATTGGAGCAAAGCCTTAGAGGAAGAATGGAAGAGAACTTGAGGGGAGAAGGCGAATCGCGATCATGCATCGTCACTAACTCTGGAGAACTCCGTTCTTCTTTTACTGCAGATATGATACGAAATCGGGAATTTTTGCATAAAGGGTCAGAATAGAAACTATTTTAACAAATAGGGTCAACTGCCCTCAAAAATTTCACAAAAGACCAAAGACGTAATTAATACTTGCGCCTCTTTTTTTAGGGGTGCAAGTATTAGTTGCGCTCCTAAAGTGTAAAATTTTACTGCAACCTTAAGAAAAATATACGGGAGATGGAAAAAAAATTGAAAAAATTTAAAGGCGCAAGTAATACTTGCGTCCTTGGTCCTCTGTGAAATTTTTAGGATACCTCTCACCATATCTGTTAAAAATACTTGTCTTGGCACTAGATAGCGTTATAACACTAAAAATATTTGGAACCAATTTTCTGGTAGCGTTATAACGCTAAGTTATGTACAAAACATAGCGTTATAATGCTATCTAGTGCCAGGACAAGAAATTTGACCGTTGGGATTTGTTTGGGGTTATAACGCTATACCAAATTCCTACATAAATTTCAGTACTTAACCAGTTTTTGACACCTTAACTTACCTTGGCGTTATAACGCTAACCTCTCTGGAAATTTGGGTGAATGATTTTGCAACTAATTCAAATGATGTTATTGATCAAATAAAGTTTATATTCCTAAACTTAAAATATATCTAAGACATATTCTTGATGTTTTGGAATTTTATTGATTCAATTTCTATTTTAAAATTCAGTTTGAACATTTCAGCAATTTAGCGTTATAACGCCAAATAAAGCGTTATAATACTATCTCAGTTCGATGTAGGGTTTGGCCAGAAATTACCATTTTGGATATCTAGCGTTATAACGCTATACACTGTTTGGTTTGGATTTTCTTGCTCTTTTTAGTCCCAAATTTAAATAAACTAAAATCTAAATAACCTAAACATATATTTGATCTTGATCTTCTAGTCTTGATTGTCTTGATCTTCAAACGATTATAACTTTTGACTCGTAACTCTGATTTCAGCGTTCTTTGTGGCGTTGGAAAGCTCACGACGAGATCTACGGCCGGCACACTAGCCCATACTAGATCACTTTTAGGCCCATCGGAGATCGTTTGAAGCCTCAAAATTTTTCTTGAAGATTTCCTACAAAATTTCTCGAAAGACAAAGCTTTGTAAAATTCAAGATCGTTTTGCAAATCAACAAATACAAGACATTGTTTTAGCCAACAATCTAGGCCGAATGGAGAGGAAGGGCTACAATGATCAATAATTTGTTGATTAATATTGACGAGTTTTAAAACTTTAATCACGAATAAATCGTATATTTGGATGTATTTGATGTTTCTTTAACTTAGATAAGTAAAAATTATAAATTGTATACTTCTTGAGGATAAATATATTTTTTAGAGGGGAAAGTAAGTATTTATAATTCTGAACACACGAAATTTTGCCGTAAAATTTCTTCTAGTGACAGAAGGTAATTTTGCCTTCAAAGTTAAATTCTTCGAATGACATAAGGTAGTCATGCATCGGAGAATTTAACTTTGAAGTCAGAGCAAAAAGGGTTGTCCACGAAATTATTTTATCTTTTTATTCGAGTCTTACGGTATTCGATAAAACGTGTATGGGTAAGATTTCTTTTTTAGCTATCGGATATGAGTATGGATAAATTTTTTTTTCGTTAGCTAAAAGAACAAGAATACGTGTAAAGACTATTTCGTACCGTTATCCTATAGGATAAATACAAAATAATATATATAAAATATAAATGCTCTCTTTTAAAATATGTAAAAATAATTAATCTATTATTAATTTAAGTTTTTTTGAGACCATCTAATTAGGGCCGTCAATGGGTACGATACGGGTCGGGTGGAGCTATTTCCGTATCCGTATCCGTTAGAAATTACTCTTACCCATATCCTACCATTACCCGTTAAAATTTGACTTACCCCTATCCTATCATTATCCGTTAAAATTATCGGGTAACGAACGGATAACGGACGATACGGATAATATTATATTAATATAATATTTTTTTGTTTTATAAATAAATTATATTTTACAAATACATCTAAAATTAACTTTTTTTTTCATGAACACAAGCATACCACATATATTAACAAAGAAAGAAATACTATAAAACTCAAATATAAATATGCAATTAATTTCAATTCAATGGTATTATATGACTCTAAATCATTGTCAGGCATGTTTGGATCTCTTGTAGGTGAAATATTTTTTGGGTAACTATCAGATAATCAGAATCCAGAGCCGCCAGAGAAAGATGGCGAAATATTAAACTCTTAGGGTTAGAAGATCAGTAACATCATTTTTATAAAAGAGTTAAAAGGAGATGGTGGTTGGATGCAATTTATTTTGAATAGAATCGAAGAGACATTTTTTTCAAAATTGATAGTTCTATTGAAAATAGAGCAATTAATTAAAAGGTCTTCTAGAAAACTGAAATTATTAAATGATCAATTATTTTTACAGATTTTAAATAAGATATATATATATATATATATATATATATATATATATATATATATATGTATGTATATTTACCCTATAGAATAACAGATACGAAATAGTATTTATCCGTATCCTTATCCTTATCCGTTTAGCTAATGAAAAAAAAATCTTACACATATTCATATCCGATAAGCTAATGAAAAAAAAAAATCTTACCCATACTCGTCTTATCGAATACGATACGAATCGGATAAAAGAGTAAAAGGGTTTCATTGACAGCCCTACATCTAATTAATTATCCTCTTTTTATTAAAATTCTTAATTTTTAACATAACATTAATATTTGTCTCTTGAATTCTACCAAAACTAATTTCATCCAACTAATATTTTTTTTTAATGTTACCATCTTGTCGTTTAATTTTTTAAAAAAACTGATCGTATAATTATAACTCTAATATAATATTTCGCATTAAATATTTTTCCTTGTTAATGTATATGTCCTATTTGCTCTCGTGTTGTGCTTGTATTTAAAAATTATTGATTTTAGATGCATTTGTGTAAAATATAATTTATTTATAAAATTGAAAAATATTATATTGATATTATTTGTATCATCCGATACTCATTTATTATTCTATATTTTAACTAGTGAGGGTAGAATATGAATAAGTATACATTTAAACGGAAACAGATGTGAAAATAACTTCACTCGACATGTATAGTACCCATTGAACCCTAGAGCAAATGGTGAAAAAAATTGTTCAAATCCTAAAAGGCAGCTTGCACTTAACGTTAAATATACGGCTCGCAGAAAGCATATATTCTGTCGTTACCTCTCAATTTTAATTACGAGTGGGACCCTTTTCTCAAAACTTTTATTACATTTTTATGAAAAGCCTATTAATTTAGAGAAGGGATCAAATGACTATTTTTCTTGTGCCTCATCATGTTCATTAACTGAAAAAATTAATTAATTAATTTTTTAAGACTTCAAATATCAAAACTAATTGATTGAATATTTCATATATGTCATAATACATGTGTATAAAAAATATTGTAGCATTTTACTTTAATTTCATTGGTCATCTAGAGCTAACAAAATCAACGATTCAAAATTATTGAATTTGAACCGTTGATTTTGTTAGCTCTAGATGACCAATGAAATTAAAGTAAAATGTTACAATATTTTTTATACACATGTATTATGACATATATGAAATATTCAATCAATTAGTTTTGATATTTAAAGTCTTAAAAAATTAATTAATTAATTCTTTAAATTAATGAACATGATGAGGCACAAAAAAAGTAGGCATTGAAAACCTCCTCATTAATCTATTATGCTAAGATCCCACATAAGTTCAAGTCCTTTGGAAGTTTTTTTTGGTTGGAAGAACATTGCTGTCTTTTGGAACAATTATCTACAGAGATTGATGCTTCCAATAAAAGATAATTGTTCAAAAGACAGCAATGTTCTTCCAACCAAAAAGAACTTCACACCAATATAAGAATGATTTATCTACAGAGATTTTCCAGGAACAAGTGATAAATAGAACAAATATATACAATGGAATAGAACAAAATTGTGAATGCAAGTTTTCCCCAGAAGAGAGAAGCTCACACTGTAATAACGGTTCATGCAGAACAGAATACCGTAAGAGGCAGAATTTGATAGCAATGTCATAACAGTTACTCTAGTTGCCATGATATTAGCCTAGGTATGGCATTACATGTATGTCACATATCTAACAATATTCTACGCGGATTAGAGGCACATCAATATACCATGTGCCCCAGGGCACAAGCACAATACCTAATAAACAACGAAATAACACAAAAAAATAAAATCCAAAAATACACAATATGCAGGGAGGAGACCTCTTGTGCCAAATATTTAGTAGACCATCAACTCCGCTGCACAACAACAGAAACTGGTACCTTTCTGTACGAAGTATATCTTCAACACATTCAGTTAATACCAATTTCCTAGCCAATCAGTGTAATTCAATGAACGGATGTTGAAACCTGACCCAAACCTCATGTCTTGCCCATTAACCTGACCAGCTTGCAACGGTATTGGCTCCTGCATGAAGAACTGTGGTGGTTGTTGCATGAAGGAATTAGCCTCAAATGCACCACCACCAAAGTTTTCTTCGATCTGAGATCTCACCTGGTTGGAGTTTGGTTGAGGATTATGGTTTGATCCGTCCAACCCTTTGACAGAGCCAATATTGCTGTCATACAGTTCCATCAACTCAGAAATGGATCGTTCAATTCCAAAATCTTGCACACTGATTGGATTCAAACTCGAACCCATTGGACTCTGCATCAAGTGATCGGCATTGTATGGAGCAGAAAACAAACTCGGTTTGTTTTCTGTTATCTGAGTGAGAGAAATGTTGTGCTTGCAACTAAACTGGTGAGAATTCCTGGAATTTCGGTCCAGAAATCCATAAGATGCATCGCTATGCGGGCACTGCATATTCTCACAAGTATAGACTCGGTTGTTAGACCCCAAATCCTGTCCAACAAGTTCCCTCTTCTGTATGAATTCCATTTCGCTCTCTTCCTTCAGAGGGGCATTTTGGACATACAAATCATTGTCACTTCTTCTCTCCTCAACTCCATCTACATCATACTCACTTGATGAAGTACTATGGAATGATATTGCTCCATACCCACTTGCCTCCATGTGAACTTGGGGGAGACATGTACCAGGGTGCAACTTCATATAATCCTCTTCCTCCTGCCTTAAAACAGCTAACCAGGTGGCACTCTCTTTGGCCGTCATTTTATCTTGTAAGCATTTACTCTGTCTGATAAGCCGCCTTATCTTCTCTATATCAGGTGATATGTGCTTAATGACCGAGGTCAAAACACTAACCTTCCAGGCTTTCTTCAAATCATGTGGTTTTTTGTAAGGTGGCAGTCCTTGATCCTTGGGAATACCCAATTTATCCCACCACTCTTCCTTGCCACTTGGCCACCAAGGAGGTGGGACCCCCTTCTCTAAAGGAAACCGCCTCTGTGGTGGGTCACAGTGTTGCATTAACGCTGACAGAAGAGACCCTAGGGTGGTATCCTGTAATTCGAGCAGGGAGTGGAGGCCCACGGCAGGGCCGGCATTAGCTTCGGTCATAGATCCTGGGACCGCGTGGTCAGACTGGTATTTGGCAATTGCAGCCAGGCCATTTCGGTCAAATCGCACTTTTTCCTTCCACCAGGCACGAAGATTGTCTGATGCACCACTGACAGGTTTTCCCTTTTCTGGAATTATACCTGTTAATATAAAACTTCTATTAGTGCCATGAAATTCTAACAAGATCCTGCAACATACAAAGTCTCCCTTTCACAATCTAAAGAGAAAAACTGTGCTATATGAAATTTTGTACAAACTTACAGCAAATTTTCTTTTATCTTATTAACAACAACAACAACTCTTCTAGTTCTTTTGTCCTGTGAGTATATATCTTCTTAATTCTTTTGTAGATTGCTTAACTATATCTAACCCCATTGGTCCCAGTAAGGCTAGTACATCAGAACTTCAACATGTGCAACTCAACCAGGGGAACTATTTTTACCCTGAGAAGAAATAAAAAATTACCATAAACAAATCCTTGCGCATTGCAAACCTCCATCATCTTAAGCATGTACTTCAATATCCCATCTTGGGCACGCGACATCTTCTTACGCCTCGCTTGCTCCTGAGCCTGACACTGCTTTGCCATGTCAGCACCACCAGGACCTGTCACATCCTTGCTCTTGCTCATTTGTTTTTCTTTCAGCCTCTTGAGTCTCATCCGGTCGCGCCACATACGCCTCTCCAGTTCCTCTATGTCTACCTCATCATCTGACTCATCTTCAACTGGCTCAGCCTCACCAGAACAGTTGTCAAAGGCAGGATCCACTAAATCACCATCCCCAGAGAAGAAGGCATCATAGCCAGAGGTTTTTTCATGCATGAGCTGTGAGAGGGTGTGGGATCCGGAAAAGCCCACGCCATCCATTAATATCCCACCCATCATTGCTACGCTTGAAGAAATTTGCTCAGCGTTTCTCGTATCCTGGAAGAAAACACACAGATTTGTAAGAGGTGTTGGAAATTAAATTGTGCAGTAATTACTAATAAGTTAAAGAATAAAATGCTTTTTAAGTGCAAAAAATAGTTATTGCAAAGTATTGAGTTCACATCAAGGATTTAAGGAGAATAAATTTATGGTCTATTCATATGTGGACAATATAAAGAATCACCTTTGACAAGAAATAAGAAAACAGTAAATCAAGTTAACACCGGGATAGATCTTCAGTTGTTCATAAGTTTCACACAAACATTTCAGGGGACAAAAGACATGCTTCTACAAGGGAAAGTTCAATTTAGATTTAATATATTTGAACTATATAAGTACTACCATAATGATTAAGGTATGGATCAGGCTATCAGGCTACCTAATACCTAATAAACTATATCAACTAACCAAAATAATTACAGAACGCCAATCTAATTGCCGCAAGAAGAACCACTGAATATTTTCCTTGATTGTATTTTTCTTCCATCAGAAATTAAGAAAAGCTCTAACAAATTTTGCTTTTGATAGTATTAAATTAAAAAAAAAACTCCAAACGCTTCAATAAAACAGCTTAAGTGATATTCATCAACTATTTATTAGTCCCAATTCTCCTGGAGCTCAAATTAAGATATGATCCAGATAGGAGAACTCTACAAAGAAGAAACTGAATTACAAAATCCATTAATCATATTAATTCTTCTTAATTTTCTTCTCAATAAGTCAAAAATTGTCGACCTCATGCCTGATATGAAGCCTATACGAAACAACTAAGTCAGTAAAACTACAATCAAATACCTAACTCCTTAAAAACAATTACCAAGCAGAAGTTGATCTACCAAAATCAAGCACAGCTTCATCTAATTACAGAAAATCTAAATTACAACCTCAGAAAGAATACAAATTAAACAGCTTAAGAACTATACTTAGTCAGAAAGGCGCTAATCCCAACAACAACAGACACAGAATAAATCTAAATCAAAAGGAGAGAAAAAGACGCCGGTTTTACAGAGGAGAAAGGGAAAAGAGATCGCACCTTTATCTTCTCTTTCTATCTAGCGCCTCAAAACTCAAAAGTCAACTACGATTTGAAGAGAAACTATAACACAACAAGGTACAGAAGAGAGATTTGAGAGGCGGTGATTCGCTTCCTTCGTTCCTTTATCTGACTATCTCTCGCTTTCTCTACCTCTCCGTTTTCCCTCTAATTTCTAGTACCACATATCGATCCACTTGACAATTTATTTCTCTTTGATTTTTTTGTGGGGTTGAGTGCACGTGATAGGTGGGGTTTGCGGTTTGCGCCAGTGAGAGGTAAAAACAGAGAGCCACAGAAACAATATGAAAGACACAATCACACAATTACCGATTTATTTTTATATTTTAACTTACTAATTATTATTAAAAACAAAAAAGGAAACAGTGTTTGAAAAGCAGCGTTGTTATCAACTAATTTACATTCAGGGTTATCAAAGGGTGCGAACGCCGAACGGTAATAAAATATTTGATATTGTCCTCCCCGTTGATTTGAAAAAATCCTTACTGAACGTGGTTCGTCGAAACACGCACTATATTATAAAACAAATATAAAACAAATTAAAGTCACATTTCTAGGACTTCCGTCAAAATTTTAGATATTATTATTTATTATCATTATTATTATGAGCACATTTATTGCAATATGTATAGAATCCCATCCGTCTTATTCATGTTTAGTTTATTTGAAGATCTGATTCTTTTTGTAGAGACACTAGTGTATCTTGAAAAAATGTAAAATTAATTATTAAATTATTTGAAGATCCGACTCTATTTGTAGGGCCGCAAAAGATCTTATTATGGTCGCAATAGACTTACATTTGTTCTGTTTTGTTTGGATTTTGATTCAATTTAAGTTGGATTTATTCCAAACAATATTTTTATTTTACACTAACACCAATATATAATTTAATTAATTATAATCGGTTCATTAACAATTATAATTAATTTACTTTAATTCTATATGAATTTGTGCCCAAAATTTTAGTGAAATACGTATAATGCCTTGAATATTGAATTAACATGTATTACTTCTCGTAATATTATGTAACAGTACATGACATATAATAATTATATAACACGTAGTCCAAACTTTATTTATTGAAATTGACGTCTCAATTCTAACAAAAACAACACGAAACCTCTTCTAACATCTATGATTATAAGTTTATGACACATATCCTAACATATCCTAGAGTGTTACATTTTAATATTAGTAACATTTTTTATCTAGTTTTAAGTTTATCCATTTTACTCAACATACCACATCAAATTATAGCACATCATAGATATTAACTTTAAAAACTTAGATGGATTCAAACTATGTAGTCCTTCCGACACATTTTACTGTAGAAATTCATACTACATCACGAACATTTAAAAAGATATAAAGTTTATTTATTACCAAAAATAAAAATTTAGTTTTACCAAATTGTGTTGTTATATTATTAAATTGTAAACATAATAATTTACCTTTTGTTAAACAGCTTTATATTTTGTTAAACTTACATATGACTAATATAACGAGTAACATTGAGATAAACTAAAGTAAAAATTAACTCAATAAAAATGTTTGAATTACAGGCAAGCAGTTGGATATTTCTTCTATTTCAGAGTGTAAAAATAAAATTTAGATACCAAGAATATTCATGAAATTTAATCAATGAAAGCCATTTAATCTCATTAAAAGATAAATAGTGGATCATACACCGGGTGCATTCACTGTTTATGAAGGAGACTGGAGAAAGCAAATGAATTTGTCTGAACGTGCGCGCCATGGGAAAGGCGCCGACTTCCCGGAGGGTGCCTTTTATGGACATTTATGACCCTGCATGAAGTTACAATTTTACCCCCAGTATGTTGGATATTTCCTTTTCGGTCAATTAATTTAATGTAAACTAATTTTCTTTGTTAAGTCTGTGTATAAGCCCATGAGCTTCTCTGGGCCTTTTCCATATTTTATTTAACCTCATTATTAATTAAGGCAAAAATTTAGATATTAAAAGATGAGTATATTGAATATTTTAGTTTATTTAGTCCGTTCAATTTGATGAAAAGTTATTTTCAAAAAATACAGTAAAAATAAAAATTTACTTTTCACCAATTTTGATGAATTAAACGTTTAATTTTTGTAATTAATTAATTATATGTATTCCATATATTTTATTTTGTGTTGTTCCCATTTCACCTGACATACCATTATACCAAACAAATGTGAGTGTGACTCTATACTAACTTACCAATTAATTTAATTAATTCCAATATTTTTTTAATTCGTCCTTGTGCTTTTAGATTAAGCAACTATATTATAGCCGTTGTTATCTATCAAAATCACTAATGCATGCAATGATATCAAAATTATGAAATACATTACGATCAAATAATAATCATTATTCTGCAATTAATATTCAATTAAAATTCGATATTTCACCTATGTCTGAATACCGATTTGGCTATTTTCATAAATAGTTTGTTCCAACATCAACCAAACACACCTATCAAAATTTGCCAAAACTTAAAATTTCAAATCCGGATCAAATCCGAACCGAAACAAATCATTTACCAATAAGTGGCTATCTATTTTTCTGATCCGAAACTTTTGATTTATATTTGCAAACATAAATGTTCCTTTTGTATTATGCTGATACTTAGTTAATATTAGAAACATATTTTAATTTACTAACACCATTGGTTAAAATATATTAAACAGTAAAATTGCATAAAGAAAATTATTTATATTTCTTGAATTAAATATCATTTTTTTTTCTTAACCGAACAAATTCTTTTAAATTGTGCACTAAATAGTCAGAAATTTAATATAACATTTTTCCTCCGTTATGGGCATCACCTTCACCGTTGGAATTTCTTTACTGATGTTTGCATTTTTTTCTTTAAAAAAAAGAAATGCTTTTGAGGAAGGGGTCAATGTTTTAAAAGAAAAAAAAACTTTTCTGTGGGCTGGTTCGAAATCAGCCCCTGTTTCATTTTTGCTCAAGGAAGATAATTAAGACATTACCTTTAATTTAAATTAGCTTTAATATTGAAGAAGAGTTTAAATATTTTTATTTTTTGTGTCTCTAACCTGCTTTCAAATCTAACATAAATGCACGTATTTTCATGAATCTGAATCTGAATCTAAATTATTTATTATTTTTTCATGAATAATGTAGATTAGAGACTTAATGGAGACACCGAAAATAAATGTATTTGAACTCTCTCCTCTTAGTAATCATATAAATATCTTAACACAATAATTTGAGAATTTTAAAGGTAATATTGATAAATTAATTATTTAGTGGTAATTTCAGTTACTCCAAAACTTATTTTATTAAATAATTAAGAATTAATCCTTATTATGTGAGGCTTTCTCGGTAGACCCATTAAATAATCATTTTGTCTTTTGACTGTCCGTGTCTGACTGTGTAGTTATTTTAAGATTTTATATACCACTAGATGTCTAGATGTGACAGTTCAAGGAAATAAGAAAATTTGTTATTCAAAGTGGATTTTCATATCCGGTTGGCAGTAGGTACACACATGAGTGCATCATTTGATTGTACACTTATAATTTGAACAATTAAATCAATGGATTACACTCTCTCTTCTTAAATTACTTGGAGAGAGAAAAATAATAAATTATTAAATTATTAGAAAAAAGAGTATAGTCCACTGATCCAATTGTCCAAACCATGAGTGCACAATCAAATGGTGCACTCATGAGTGTACCCACTCCCAACCCTTCATATCCGCTGTTATTCCGAAAAAGTGGATTTCGTATCGCTGTTATTCCGAGAAAGTAAGCAATGTTATTATATCTGATCGTTTATTTTCGATCTAATAAATAATTTATATAATATAACAGTTTTGTACAATTTATCTGTGCTGACCGTATAAATTGGATGATCAACAACAAAATAACAGAGCTATGTTATTACTTCGTAATAACAGCAGATACAGACTCTTCAAAGTGTTGGTTTTGATATATGAAGTACCATTATCTGTTGAAGATTCTGTTCATCATGTATATACTACTGTGTATATAACACTTAACACATTGTGCAAAAATATAATATTTTTGGCTGATGTACAAATAACAATTAACTCCCAAATATAATGTTTAATAGTTTGCTCACCTCGCACGTACATAATACGCAACGATTTTTTAAAAAAAAGAAATTAAATTAGTTATTTATATTTAGACAGAAAAATTACTTAAAAGCAGCAAAAATAAAAAAATCGGTATTAGCAACACCGTCCTTTCATTTCTTAAATTTTTTCATGCACAAAGTTTGGTTGATTTTTTTATTAATAAAAATATTATTAATTTAATAGATGAATTAGGTTATATTTAAGTAATTATTTGTAACAACTTCAGTTACGTTCGTCGAGATCGTAAATAGTTTATTTTTATCGTCGCAAGTCATCGAGCTGTAGATATTCGAGGTTACTTCCATCGCATCAAGTCTGATTTGCGATCGAAGAAACGAGCAATTCAAAATTAATTCAGATGCAAACTCATGACTAATTAAGACATAAGTTGAAGATGGAGTCAAATTTGATATGCACATTCCTTCGACCGCAAATCAGACTTGACGGGATAAAAGTAGACTCAAATATCTGCAGGACGATGGCTTTCCATGATAAAAAAAAGTTAATTACGATTTCGATAAGCACAACTGAAGTTGTTACAAAACAATATTAATTATGATTAGCATTTTTTCTACAAACTTCAGCTACGTTCGTCGGGATCGTAATTAAGTTTTTTTATCGTCGCAAGTCATCGAGCTGTAGATATTCGAGTTTACTTCCATAGAATCGAGTCTGATTTGCGGTCGAAGGATTGCACATCTCAAAATTGACTCCATCTTCAACTTATGTCTTAATTAGTACTTTTTATCACGAATTTGCTTCACATTCAATTTTGAATCGCTCGTTTCTCTAGATCAGACTAGACGCGATGGAAGTAGATTCGAATATCTACAACACAATGACTTGCGATGATAAAAAAAACTTAATTACGGTTCCGACGAGCACAGCTGAAGTTGTTACAAAACTTACATAAATACAACCCAATTCATGAATTAAAATACAATCCAACTTACGTGCAAAAGTTAAATTATTTTTATAATTGATCTGAAAAATAAAAAAATAACATTTATAATTCTGGATTCAATTTTTGACAATAATGACTCTATTTTTAAACGCTGACGTTCGCATGTTGACACCTAGACGCATGCGTTCAGAGGTACTTAGAATTTCCTTGTGTTCTGTTTGAATTTCTAAGTGCCTTCTGAATGCATGGGTATAAATAACACGTTTGATCGTAAATTATAAAATAGGGTCATTATCGTGAAAGATTTTATTTCAGGGTCATATATATTATTCTTTATTTTTTCAGATTAGTTATAAAAAAATTCATATTCAACTCAAAAAATCAAATGCATGGTATTCGCAATATCGTTCATTTTGTCATTTTTTCTGGACGGTATTCACAACACCGGTCTTTTTATTTTTCGAACTTTCCAAATACTCTTTCCGTTTAAAAGTAATTTATTTATTTAATTTTGGATAATAAAAAATCGGTAATACGCAAACCAATTGAAATTAATATAAAATTCTTCCATTGTTATGATTATATTATTTAAAAGGGCAGTTGGCAAAAGATGAGACTCAATAAACAAGTTCAAGCGATATTTGAGCAGATCTTTTTCCTTGGGGTATATATTCTATCAAGAGATGATTATATCATATGTAAGTGTTTTTGGAATTTATGTCAAATAAGGCTCTAATCTAACCTATAAAAATCTATATTAAATTCACTAGAGAAAACTTCAACGAAATAACATTATAGAAATAAAAAGTTTCAAATATTCTGAAGTAATTTTTATGAACAACACAAATAATATTTTAGGGGGAATTTATTTCGTATATAATTAATTGACAAAAACTTGTGTACGCCAAAAATTGAATACTCTGCGTACTCATTCGATCTCAACCGTCCAAATCATCAATATTGGTGAAAATGGCGTGCTTGAGGAGAAAATTTCATCAATATTGAGTGGAGTAAGCAGAATATTCAATTTTTGAAATACTCAATTTTTTTCCTTATTAATTTACACTTCCCAAATAAATTTAAGACTTAATTGGTCTTATTTTCTCCGTTAAATTAAACCTTTGCTAAAAATTGGAGATTTAATTGATAATTTCTACGTCGGCAAGTCCTAAATCCTAATAAGACCAAACACATCATGTCATTATTTCTTACTGTGTTAATGACCCACTTTTGTACACTAATTGATTAGTGGGTCCCACATTGCATTAATGGTAGTCTGATACTCTGATTCAATGGGAATTATGCGTGTTGCATATTCAACCCAAAAAAAAAATACAAAATGTAGCATTTCTGCTCTTCACATCATAAGAGAACTCAAAATGCGCATGCCTCGTTGCATAATTTATTAATTTACAATTGAATTGGGTGTCTATCCGTACAGCTGCCATGTACGGAAAAAATACATTTTATTTTTCAATGGAAATTATAAGGAGCTCATCTTCATATCCACCCATTTGTTCACTTGGCTCCAATAGATATTTATTAATTTTGTTACTAATTTTCAAATAAAATTAAATTCTTTTAAGAATAAAATATTTATAAACATTTTGTTAAACAGATAGATTGGTTGTGTTTCAAATTGTGTACCACTTAAAATTCATTTAAAACTACTCTAAAAGTTTTCTAAAATACATGAAATTTGTAACGGTTCATATTCAAAAGTCTTTGATATAGCATCAAATGAAATTTAAATTGCATGAAACTTGAAATACAATTAATTTGTAAATTTAATACTATAACTATAATATTTTTCTTATTTTTAAGTTTCTATAATTTAATTAAATATTCGTTGTCAAATTTAGCCATACAAGTGACCCCATCTATACTAACATTAACTTTAGAACATCATGTAAAAATAAATGAATAATCACTATCAACCTTATCCATCTATTAAATTTTCTCTCTTTTCATCATTTCTTGTATTCTCCATCCAAACAAACAAGGTGAGAAGTAAAGTTTAATCATGTCTAATGAGATATTTGATGACAAGCGAATAGGTATGATATATAGCAGGGGCGGATCTATTGAGAGTATTTGTAGTTATTTTTAGCGAAAAATGAGTTTTTAATGATATTTTAGTGATTTTTTTGTTATATTTCAAATATTTTTAAAAACAGTTATGTTTTGTCATATTTTTTTAATATTAAACTGAACTGTTTTAAAAATATTTAAAATATAGCTAGAAAGCTCTAAAAATCACGAAATTTGATTTCCTACAAGATTTTGATATGAATAATTCATTGAGCAACTTAAATTTAAATTTTAACCAAAAAAGTTGGCTAATGTTTGCACTTTGGAACTTCGGCCAAAGTGCAAACATTTTCACATTAGCCATACTCTATATATATATATATGAGAAGAGATCTGTAGCCGCCATCAATTTCGTAGCCGCTCACAACTGCTCCATCATAACAAGTGTAAATCATCGATCTGGACCGTTGAAAACATTCTCCATACTAATGTAGTCTTGGAGACCAAATTTTATATTTTTTGGATTTTTTTTACTATTTTATCGGAAGGGTTGAAGATTGGATGTTTGTATATCGTTAGATAAATAAATTTTCAATCAATCTGATAAAATAGTAAAAAAATTCAAAAAAAATGTAAAATTTGGTTTCCATGTCTATATTAATATGGAGAATGTTTTCAACGATCCGGATCGGTCATTTACATTTACTCTCATGGAGCGGTTGCGAGCGATTGGAAGTTTGGCGGCTACGGATCCCTCCTCTCTCTCTCTATATATATATATATATATATGAGGGATTCATAGCTGCCATCTATTTCGTAGCCGCTTGCAACCGTTTCATCATACTAAGTGTAAATCGTCGATCTGGACCGTTGAAAATATTCTCCATACTAATGTCGACTTGGATACCAAATTTTATATTTTTTTGGATTTTTTTTACTATTTTATCAGAAAGGTTGAAAATTGAATGTTTGTAAATCGTTAGATAAATAAATTTTCAATTCATCCGATAAAATAGTAAAAAAAATATAAAATTTGGTCTCCATGTCTACATTAGTATGGAGAATATTTTCAACGGTCCGGATCGGTTATTTACATTTGCTATCATGGAGCGGTTGCGAGCGATTGGAAGTTTGACGACTACGAATCCCTCCTCTATATATATATATATATATGAGGAGGGATTCATAGTCGCCATCTATTTCGTAGCCGCTCGCAACCGTTTCATCATACTAAGTGTAAATCGTTGATATGGACCGTTGAAAACATTCTCCATACTAATGTAGACTTTGATACCAAATTTTATATTTTTTGGAATTTTTTTACTATTTTATCAGAAAGGTTGAAAATTGAATGTTTGTAAATCGTTAGATAAATAAATTTTCAATTCATCCGATAAAATAGTAAAAAATTCAAAAAATATAAAATTTGGTCTCCATGTCTACATTAGTATGGAGAATGTTTTCAACGGTCCGGATCGGTTATTTACATTTGCTATCATGAAGCGGTTGAAAGTTTGACGGCTACGGATCCCTCCTCTCTCTCTATATATATAATAGGAATTTTTTAGTGATGAATACGGATACAATCAGATAATATCGGATACATAAATCTTGGATAAATTTCGGATACTATTAGGGTCTGTTTGGCACTCCAAGGAATAGCCTATTCTTTGGAATAGATTTGCTATTCCAAAAATTGAAAGTGACAAACACGGTTTAGTATTTTGGAATAGAGTTGGTTTTAGCTAATCCGCTATACCACCCATATGGTGGTATAGCCGGTTTAGCAATTCTAGAATAGACTTCGGTTTAGTATTAGTATATTTTAATAGCCGGTTTACTAGTTTACTATTATTATTATTCATTAGTGTTATTAATATATTATTATTATAATATTATAATATTATTATATTATTATAAATATATTATTATAATATTTATTGTTATTATTATATTATATATTATTATTATAACATTATAATATTATTATATTATTATTATAATACTACTATTATATTTAATTTTATAATTATATAATTATATTATTATATTATATATTATTATATTATTATATATTATTATATTATTATAATATTATTATATTATTATAATATTATTATAATAATATTATTACAATATAATAATATTATTATTACTATAATATTATTTTATTATAATATTATTATATTTATTGTTATTATTATTTTATAATAATATAATAATAATATTATAATAATTATATTTTTTATAATATAATTATTAAATTATTATATATTATTATATTTATAATATTATAATAATAATAATATTATATTATAATAATATAATTATATTATTACAATATTATTATATTATTATATTTATTGTTATTATTATTTTATAATAATATAATATTTAATGATAATTTATAATATAATTATATTATTAGTCTTAATATCACCCTTCAACTATTATATTCCAAATCACAAGTATCAAACAACATTGAATAGTCTATTCTACCACTCTTCCAAAATCACACTATTCTAACTCTATTCTACTTTTTTAGCTATTATAGCTCTATTCCTTGAAATGACAACGGATCCTTAGATAATAGCTAAACGATTGGATACTGATAGATGATAGTTAAATCGTGTTCTTATTCGTTAAAAAATTTCGAATACAAATACAAATTCGGATATCTTCGAATGCGAATAAGAATTGAATAACTTTTTGATATTTTTCGGATAATGAACAAAATAAAATCGAATAATATTCAATCCATTTACACCCATACTTCCAATACTTCCATCACGTTTGACAAATGAACCCCTCCGGTCATAATTTCGTAGACCCCATTTGTCATATATAATAAAGACATTCAGAGACATTACGTTAGAGACATTATAATAGCACCCAACCTAAAATTGGTTTGAGCAGTGCTCAAAGTACCCCATATTTGATATCTGGCAGCATAAGCACATGCATTGGTGGTTAACAGAATATAAAGCACCTCATAATTACAAAAGTTTCATGAGAGGTGAGACAAATGTATGTGGGGGCGTGGCTAAAACTTAATTTGACACATGGATAAGTACGTACTTAGACAGATGCGATTTCACTGGATTTTTTTTTTTTGTAGATATGATTTGATACATTTTGCTTGACGCTTTCACCTTGAATTTGGTTTCACCATGATTCATTGTATAGGTTTGAAAGTTTTAGCAATATTGGGATTCCAAATCAGCGAAGAATGCCACTTGATTTAGAAAACTTAGGAGACAAATTGTATCTTTGACTTTGAACAAATTAACTGTACTACTTTGCTTAGGTCTTACCAGTGATTTGACAAAATCTATATGGACTCGACTCGGTGTGCAAAATTTGTGGCCGCGATTCGGTCCGATCTGATCCGACTCGAGGGCAATTTCGTATGAACTTGTAAAAAAAATTGGGAGTCAAAGACGAATTGTGGCCAAAATTTTTGGAAAAATCTGTGTTAAATCTGATTCGAAATTGAACCGATCCGGACCGACCTGACCCATCAACCCGTCCCAAACCCGTCGAAATCTGTGCAAAATTCGTCCTCACCCGTGAATAACCCGAGTATAAAACGAAATAATCCATTAAATTAAAAAAAATTAAAAAAAATATATCAAACCCATCAATCCAACCCAGACCGACCTGCCCCGAATCGTCTCAAATTTGTTGGTCCGCTGACTCATGAACCTAAGACGAATTACGATCAACCTATAAAATTTGAACCTGTAAAAATCCGATCAGACCAGTTTGATGCAAAGGGAATCGATACAACTAATAAATAATGCATCTAACATCTAACTAACACCTTACATGGTAATTAGTTCTTTTTTAATTATTATTATTATTATGATTATTACTTATTACTTTGTTATATATATAATTGAGGAGTTAGACTATTGTGAAAACGCTTGCACTTCGACCGAAGTGCAAAAGTTACACATTTTATAACTTTTTTAGTTCAAAATTAAAATTTGAGTTGCTCAATATATTCTTCATCTCAAAATCTTGTAGGAAATCAAATTTCATGATTTTTGTAACTTTCTAGCTATTTTATAAATATTTTTTAAAAACAACACTGAAAAGGTCGTTTTTGAATATTAAGATGGATTGTTTTTAAAAAATATTTAAAAATAACTAGAAAGCTTCAAAAATCATGAAATTTGATTTCCTACAAGATTTTGAGAAGAAGAATCTATTGAGCATTTTAAATTTAAATTTTGATTTCAAAAGTTATAAAATGTGTAACTTTTGCACTTCGACCGAAGTGCAAACGTTTTCACAGTAGCCTATTCCTAGTTTAAGGTGCACTATATATATGATACTTATATAAGCAAAGACTCTAATTATTCTTATGATCCATATCACGATTTCAAAATGCAAATGACGCTGAACTCAATCGTTGAAAATATTGTCTATACTAATTTACTTAGGCAGCAATTTTTTTTACTTATTTTTGTTACTATTTTATCGAATGAGTACAAGTTCATTAAAATTCAGAGACATGTAAATTATTGGATCAATATTTTTTACCATTCGATATAATAGTAACAAATTTCTAGAAAAGACAAATTTTGCTACCGTAGTAGATTAGTGTTTTAAGAAACAAATTGTGCTCGACGATCAGAGGGAGTACTGTCAAGCGACTAGTCAAAATGCGATTGAATGATCGATTTTTTGTGGGTGATTTAGTGTTCATATTTTAATATATAAAACATTAATAATTTATTAAAATAAATTATTTACATATTTAAGAATATAATATTTATTAATTTTATTTAAAAATAATAAATAAAAATTGAAATGTGATGGACTCACATTACTTGTGTATAGATTCATTAAATTTATACGAGTGATATCCACAGAGAAGAAGTAATGATATCTTCTAAGTTCTAACTCACAGCAAAAATGCTGCGCATCAATTTCAAAATTTAATTTGCATCGAGATTCGTGTAAATTAAATTTTATAATACAAACCTCTGAATTAAATCTGAATTATTCGTAAAATCGTTCATAACTATTGTCCGGCACAAAAACATCTTCCCAAGAAACAATGCACGTTTTTCCAAGTTTCCAAGATCCCATCTTTGCAAGCTTCCAAGTTTTGACTTTGACTCCATTTTAGCAGGTTCGATGGCTGACACGTGTATGTTAAAACATATTAAAAAGGGTAAATTCAAATCAAATCTTGCTAAGATTTAGACAAATTAAAGTTATAAAATCTTCAGATATTCTGTCGATTTTTCCGAGATAACTGTTTTTTTCCAAAATAACTTCCTCAGAAAATCTTCCCTCTAAAATAGTTAATACTTCTCTGTTCTCTATACTCTATAGGTTGGTTGGTTCATGAATCTTTGTAAAATAAACCTTGAAAGGATCATTAACAATTAACATAATTAGTTAGCTCAAAAGTTACCAAATCCTCTCATGTGTAGTTCCACCAGGAAGTTTAATTAAACTTAGTTTTATTTTTAATATATTTTATTCGACAAATTATGGTTTCGATTGGCTCAACCTGTAACTTCGATCACATTTAATGATCTTTATAAAATTTGAAGGCATAATCTTCATCTTTTTCTCAACTCATTCACACATTAACATGCATGAAATACCCCGGATATAAAAATCAAGTTCGATTTCAAATCAAATTACACAATTCAGTTCTCAAATCCATCAAAATGACACATTTGAATATGAAGTCATAGATCAAGAAAGATATAAGTTAGAAAGAAGCTTTTTGCGTGAAAAAATGGTTCAAATCCACAAGTCGAACTTCAACGATCTCCAATCAATTGCGACGTAGAATCAGAAACCTAAATCAGATCGGTCTGTTAATTCCATCGCTAGCCAATCAAATATCTTTTATATTATTTTGCCATTTTCTTTATTTTTTCGACTTTCCTCTTTCTGTTTCTGTTTGTGGTAACTTTTATCCTTTTATATTTTTTATGAGAAAATTTTGGTATTCCTTTTTCTTTTCTTTTTAAGTTAAAAAAATATATTTGTTTGAATATTTTACACTTAAAACTTCAAGCTTACAAACTTATTGAAACTATTTCAACAATATATTTTCTGGATGTTACAAGATTACAAAATTACTGAAAATATTTTAATAAAATATTTTTGGGATGTTACAATAAATCAGAGACGTCAACTTTTTTTACTGAACTATTCCTCAATTTAAGGTGTAAGATTTCATTTTCAAATTTTATTGTAACAGAAGTTTATGTAACTTGGTGACTAGATGCATATTTTAGTATCAAATTTGACAAGTAGTTTTTTTCTTCTAGTTTTTCAAATGGCAATAAGTGAATAAGTTCTAATTTGGCAACGTATATACACATTCTGAGCCCAAAATTAGACTCTAATCCAAAAGAAAAACAACTTAAAATTTAAGTTAAACATTCAACTCAAATAACATGTTTTTGAAATTGGGCTGAGCTTCATAATTTCAACTGTCTAAGATTTTGTAAAAGCTAACTAGGAAAGTGTGAGAAATTTCAGCCTTTAAAAGCCCCATTTAGGCCTTAAGTTTCTCAATACAAACGAACTCTTAATTAGACTTTGGTGGAATGCAAGTTATGCAACAAGTGTAACAGAACATTAGATTTTCTACATCGAACTGTATGCGCCAATACGTGTCGTTTCTAAAACATAGAATATATATCTACCAAACTATATATTATGAGTTCATACTTCATAAAGAGCGCTGGCTCTTCAGAGATGTCAGCGATGCCACGTCATTTTTAGATAATTATCATGTATGTAATTTGTTAAAAAGACGAGTTGCGCCGTTGGTTAATTGCAGATCTGTCATTTAACTTTTTTATAATCTCACAAGTCACAATGCAGTTCTCGGAGAAAATTGTGGATAAAAGTAAAACACTGATTCAATGTGAAACAGGATCATTAGTACGAAAATCATGAGCGGATCTATTTAGAGCAAGTTCGTGACTTGCTCGAACTTGATTTTCAAAAAAGATAAAATTTAGAGTATTTTTAGTTATTTTAAGTGAAAAATGAACTTTTAATGATATTTTAGTGAATTTGTGTCCGTGCTTGATGGCAACATCGGTGCCCAGATCTAGTTGTGTCCGGACTTAATTGGGCTCAGAATACGCCCCTGATGAAAACTACCAAAAAAGTTTATTTTACAAACTTTTTACGGGTGCAGATGAACACTCTCTTTCAATTCAGTTTTATATTTTATCTTATTTTTATTTTGCCATTTTTTATCTTATTCTTATTTTATTACTTCTTTTTTTTTGAATATTTTCTTATGTTAAAACTAACATCTGAGATGTTCATATTAACTTCTTTGGTGTTAATACTAACTTCACTGATGTTCATACTAACTTCATAAATGTTTATACTAAATTTCAAGGTGTTTATATTAACTTCTCGGTGTTCATACCAACTTCTAGTATGAACACCTTTACAACTAATCTAAATACATGTTTTATTTAGTTTGCACATCTGTTTTTTCAGTCTGCATATCATTATGTGCAAAAAATACTTGAAACAACTAGTATGAACACCTCTTTCAATTAGTATGAACGCCTATTTTATTTAGTGT
The DNA here is from genome assembly GCA_964058865.1 of Eleocharis quinqueflora. NCBI lineage: Eukaryota > Viridiplantae > Streptophyta > Magnoliopsida > Poales > Cyperaceae > Eleocharis > Eleocharis quinqueflora. The sequence continues at coordinate 26,857 of CAXKVX010000614.1, forward strand.
GAACACATTTTATTTTGTGTGCATTCCATGCATTCTGTGCAAAACAGTCTTGAAACAGTGTAAAAACATACTTAAAACAACTAATATGAACACTTCTTTCAACTAGTCTGGACACATGTTTTATTTAGTCTGAACACTTGTTTTATTTAGTCTGCATATCATGCATTATGTGCAAAACAAACTAGTGAAAAAATAATATTGAAACAACTAGTATGCACATCTCTTTCAACTAGTATGAACAACTGTTTTATTTATTCTGAACAACTTTTTATTTAGTGTGAACGTCTTTTTTATTTAGTATTCACCACATGCATTATGTGCAAAACAGACTTGAAATAATGCAAAAACAAATTTGAAACAACTAGTATGAACACCTCTTTCAACTGATCTGAACATTTATTTTATTTAGTCTGAACATTTGTTTTATTTAGTCAGCACCCCATTCATTCTGTGCAAAACAAACTTCAAACAACTAGTATGAACACCTCTTTCAACTAGTCTAAACACTTATTTTATTCAGTCTGAACACTTGTTTATTTAGTTTGCATCTCACGCATTATGTGCAAAACAAACTTGAAACATCTAGTATGAACACATCTTTCAACTAGTCTGAACACTTATTTTATTTAGTCAACACTCCATACATTTTGTGCAAAACAGACTTGAAATAACTAGTATGGACGCCTCTTTCAACTGTATGAGCATCTATTTTATTTAGTCTGAACACCTATTTTATTTAGTTTGCACCCCATGCATTTTGTGCAAAATATTCAGGATATTGTGTAGGGTGGAAACATTCAGAAGAATGAATGCGGTCCAACTTTACATTTTTATTCGCTTTTGACTCGTTGACTTTTTTTTTTGACAAAGTTAGTTAGGCATACAAGAGTAGAAAATTGAGATTGGAGGACTGTTAATCGGAACCTCGATAAAGTAGGCAGAGGTGTAAACTTACCTTAATTGAATAAGAATAGTCTGGTTCAAGATTTAAGAAAGCTCATTCGAAAATACAAATAAGAAATGTTTTTTGGTTAGATGTATGAAATTTGCTAAACGCTTTCTTCAAACAAATATAAAACTTGAATTGATGATTTTGTACTTATTATCAGTTCTTCCTTTCGAATTAAGACCCATTACTCAAATAGGAGAGGGTAAGCTAGTAAGTTAGGACATTTGTTAGCTCTATAAAGAGTTATTGATAAGAATATCGTTCTTAGTAATTTGTTAAGTTTATATTTATTTATAGCTTCGTACATAAACTTTGTAAATTTTCAAGCAAAATTATTACAAGATTGTTTCTCAAAAGAAGGGGCAAAAAATAATACTAAATAAAGAAAAATGCTATCAATAAAATAGAGATGTGAATATGGAAGACTCATGATCTTGTTAGTTAAAGTTGTTCTTATATGACTAAAAATGATAAATAAATTTAAATTACTTTATACTTTGCAAATAAATGCCTTCAAAGCTAAAATTGTTGTACTCAATATTGATCTTGAGGAATTTTCTGAATGTATGAGTATTCTTAATGATAAAAAACATCTACCTATGAAAGATCGATAACTTGGAGACAATATCAAAATTAACTCATGTATTTATGTGGAGATGACGTTGTTGCTTATATTGTCTCGCCAAATAGTACTTACAATATTAATCTTAAAACATATCAGAAAATAATTATCAGAACCGGCTAAGGAAGGAAACATCATAGTAATTAAAAAATAAAGACATTAATATTCCATACATTTTGTTACGTATTGATTATTCAGAAATATAAATTCAAAAAATTATTTATAATGAAAAAGTTAATTTGATAAATTTTATATATAGTATTTCTTTAGTTTTCTCAAATATCCTAAAAATAACTAACAAATACATATATCTTGAATTTTCGATTTTCTAAATTTTGTTAGTTTTCAATGTGGTGTCAGGAAATAACTGTTAAAAAATAGGTTTTCCATTACAATTTAAATACACAACAGATAAATTACTCAAAAAGGTTATATCATTGGAAAACCATGTTTTAGAAGTTAGTTCATACTATGAATGTGAACTATACAAACAATAAAAATAAGGAAAATTTTCATAGAAGGTCACAGAATAAACTTTTTCAACAAATAGGGTTTAAGGTACCTTAAAAATTTCACAGAGTGCCAAAGACGCAAGTATTACTCGCCCTCTAAATTTTTTCAATTTTTTTCCAACTCCGGTGCATTTCTCTTAAGGTTTTAGTACAAATTTTATACTTTAGAGATGCAACTAATACTTATGCCCTTAAAAAAGCTTATTTGCGTCTCTGACCTTCTGTGATATTTTTAGAATTCAGTTGGCCCTATTTTTTTAGAAAATGTTATTTATCTGGCCTTTTATGCAAAAATTTCTAAAAATAACAATAGCATGCACCATAGTACTAATATCTGATTAGAAAGGGCACTGACACTCTCCAGTTTCATGTTCTTTCTATATTTTGTGCTGAGAAAATCGCAACGGTAAAATTAGTTTCCTTTAAATTCATACAAGGCCGTGGCCTGTCAATGATTTTTCAAATTTTGGGTTATTAATATACAACAATGGTCACCATAAAACCTTTAGATTAACATCCGACCCGAATTATATCATTTCTTCAGGCAATCAGGCATCTAAAGTCGACTAATCCAATTCAATATTCAAATGTACAACCTAAATTGCAGAAAAGTATTAGCCTTTAATATTCAACTAGCATACCACTCGCGCTGTGTGCGAAAAAATTAAATTTTAAACTTTCGAATTACAATAATAAAATTATAATAAATCGTTTAAATAAAAAAATATAAAAAACAGGAATTTTTTTTTAAAATATAACGTACAATGATTTTACTGTAGCATTAACAGTGAAAACACTATTTATGTTACTGTGGAAATGAACAGCGACGGTCATATCGCGTCATGAGTATATTAGATTAGATTAAATTTCTCAATAAAGAAACTAACCTGATCCAAGAGGGACCAATTATTGCTTAACGGGTCATTGGTCGATGAGAGATTTAGTGTTCATCTAGTTGAAGAATTTATTGACAATAATTTATTTCAACAATATTAAAAAGTGACGATCTTAGAAAATAATGTTTAAATTTTACGATCAAATAAACATATTTTTATATTTTTCACATATAGTGCATACAAAATATGAAAATACCATATTGATGTGTATTAGTGCATACAAAATATGAAAATACAATGTTGATGTATATTATCACGTGACTTATAGTATCAACGGTTCTGATGTATTCTAAAAAATACTTAAATTGAACTACTTTGATAGTTAGGATATTGGTTTGTTCAATAATGTATACTATATATATGAGTTTTTTTTAATAAAGATGAGAGTGAAAGCTACATAAATTTAAGTGATTTAAAAGTTCTTCATTCGAGTTTCAAATTAATGACCGATGTCATTGTTTTTAGTCACTAGACTAAATGCAATTTCTTATAATGTATATATAGAGTTGTGCTAAAATACTTTATAAAATAACAAATTATATATACTTTCGACTCGTATCTCTAAATACAAAGTGCAAATGACCGATCCGAATTGTTGAAAATATTCTTCATACTAAAATCTACGGATATCAAATTTTATATTTTGTGAAATTTGTGTACTATTTTGTTGGATTGGAGAAAAATACTTTAAACTGAATGTCTGTAAATCGTTAGATTAGTGAATTTTCAACTCATTCGATAAAATAATAAAAAAGTTTCAAAAATATAAAATTTGATTTCTACATAGATATTAGTGTCAAAATCATTTTCAACGGTCCGAATTAATCATTTACACTTTGTATCTTGAGATACGAGTTTAAAATATATGCAATTGACTATTTTATAAATATTTTAGCACAACTCTGTATTTATATAGGCTAAAGTACTATATATATATATATATATATATACACATTATTTTTATTTTTAATTTGATTTGATTTGAATTTTTTAATATTTATTTAAAAGTTGTCAAAATAATCATCTTCAAAACCATTGTCAACTGTCAAAGTGATCCATCTGCCAACATTAACCTCGCAAAGGGTGTAAAACTGGAAATGAGGTGTGCTCTTATTTTCACTGCAGCGGTAGCATTTGACAAAATCCGATGGTTACTATCCGGTTTGAAAAATCCGAGGTCGCCTTCTGTCTCGATACGATTTGAGAGCAAATTCATGATAATTCGTCAAAAAAAGGGGTCAAAGACGGATAACAGTCATTTTTTTTGAAAAAACTCATATTAAATCTGACCTGAAATAAACTAAATCCGACCCGTTTAATCCGTCATAATCCGTCATTAATCTGTGCAAAACATATGCAAACTCGTTCAAACCTGCCTAAATCTACGAAAAATCGTGCAAAACCCAGTCAAACCCATAAATAACCCGAGAATAATCCGGATTAACCCGAAAATAATCCGTTAAGTTCAAAAAATTCAAAAAAATATTCAGAAAATAAAAAAGGAAAAGAAATCCGACCAATCCGATCTGGACCGACTCCCCTCTAACCCGACATGAACCCATCGGTCGCTAACCCATGAACCTTAGATGAATTGCGGCCGATTCCGTCCAAACCCGCCCGACCCGATCCGTTTTCAATTTCCCATGCAGAGAATATCAAGTCTACCTTTCCATTTAATAACTTCAATGTTAATAACGTAAAAACAAATGAATGCGGGAACCAAAGGACTGTAAATCACCGTTGAAGATTTGATAATGACAGAACACGCTAAGTTTACAAAAATACGCATTACTAATTCTCTAATAATTTCTAGAGATAGACAAATATTCAATAAAATACGCTGTTCAACAAATTGAGACGCAAAAATGAAAAAAAGAGAGAAAATATTCGCCGAAACATAGGTAATATGTTTATATATTCTTAATTTGTTCAAAATAAGTTTTGATACCAAAGTATGGTTTTATTAACAAGAGTACTGGTAATATTCTACAAATGATTCTCAAACAAAATTTGATAATTTCTATTGCTCGATTAAATTAGCACATAAATGCAGATGTAATTGAATAATTACATACCAAGAAATGCATTAGTTTGCCATGGAATTTATACCTCTCTAAAATTGGAAAACAACAAATTTACACCTCTCTCTCTCCGCAAATTTATCCTCCCTTTCCGATCAACAGTCGACACCTTTCTTTCTCTCTCTCTTGGTGCGTGTAACATTCATACATTCTCAAATTTTCCTTTCGGATCTCCTAAAAATGTCTACAGACGAATCACCATCCAAGCCCTATCTCCAGCACACCGTCTCACGGGCAAAGCCAGTGGTCGACTCCCTTTCCCTTATCCTGGGCTCCATTGCCGATTCCGGCGAATGCTCCAACAATCCAGCTTTGTCTCTCCTTCATAATGAAACCGTCTATCAAGAAATTATGCGCCGCCTTCGCCTCACCAACTCCGGCTCTGGCACCGACGACTTATGTCGGTGGCTCTACGACACGTTTCAATCCAATATTTCTGACCTCCAACTTGTTGTCATGAGTTATATCCCTACGCTCGCTGGTGTGTATCTATGCCGTACCATCTCCTCTAAAGAAACACTTTCCGGCTTTGAGGCGGTATTTCTCGCTTTCTATTGTCATGAGATGGTGATCCGTGGAGGCGAGCCTTGTACAATCATGATTCCTAACATGCGCATATCAGGCACGATTGAGTCAGGTAAGGTCGAGCCAGCCAAGAGCACTGGTAAAGGGAAGGGTGTGGCTACAGAACTTGAACCGATTGAGGTTGTGCTCTCACCGACATTAGAGCAATATAACATGGTGCGTGCCACAAAGCGGGGCTTGATCGTTGGCGTGGCACTTAATCTGTACTACAACAACATCTCTCTCATGCCGGTCTATTCCAAGATTGAGTTTTGCGAATTTTGCATTGCTTGGGCAGGCCGAGACGGGTTGTCGAGTGCCGAGCCAAGCGGAGAAGGAGAGAATGGCGTAGAAGGCAAGGAGAAACATACAGACAAAAAATGTCATCAGGTGCCGCTTCCATGGGAGCTATTCCAATCTGTGTTGAAGATCTTGAGTCACTGTATCTTGGGTCCCACAACCTCAGAGGAGCTAAAGGAGAAGTCTTTCAAGGCAGCGAAATGCCTTCATGCAAGAGCGAAGAAGGATTACAATTCGAAAGCGATTTTGGCGTGTAGGAGTTTGGTTAGGTTGAGAGATATGGTTGAGGAGCCGGTACCAGAGATGTCTCCTTCACCTGTTAATGTTGATCCCTCTGAAATAGAGGCAATAAGGGCTTCTATTTCTTCAACTTCATAAACCTTTTTTATATGTGTTTATTATTAGAATAGGATTGATTATATGAGGACAACTAATCAATTTTGAAGGAGAAACATGTATAGGGGTGTTGGGGGTGGGACAACAAATACTGATGTTGTCAGAGAAAAAGGAAAGTGAGGCTTTTGTATAGCTGACAATTATCTCATATTTGATAGAAATCTGTCTTAATTTTCGTAGTTTTACAAATATGTTAATCAACTACTCCCAATCATAGGAACAATTTACCTTTTGAGAAATACTAACGTTTCATCAACTAAATTGGTTTGAAAATTGAACCGTTAGTTCAAACCTATTAATTAATATATCTAATTATCAAAAAGAAGCTGGGTAATTTTGCAGTGTTAAACTCTTAATTAATCATTCTGATATTTTTTCTGTCATTTATGGTGATCTCGTTTAGCAAACAACTCACCTCATTTTTCATCATTATAGAAATATAAATACTTCTTGCACTTAGATACTATGTCAGCATTACAGCTGAGGTCTGGTAATTCGACCGTTAGGCAGATGGAGGGAAGGCCAAATCAACGGACCAGATTGATGGAAGAGGATCTGGGCCAAGCAGGAAATCAACGGGACAAGCTGTTAATGGGCCGTGAGATTGTGAAGCCCAAGCTGAACGTGTCTGAGCCACTGCCAGTGGGACCAAGGAGTCAGAACTAGAGAAAACGACGAAGTGACAATTGGAGAGGAAGGAAGCTGGTCCTTAGCCTCTTAGGGAAAATTTTCACAGAGGGCCTAGCAGCAAAAAATTTCAACAGATAGGGCCGGAGGCATCCTAAAAATTGCACAGAGGGCCAAGGGCGCGATTAATAGTCGCGCCCCTAAGCAGATTCCGTTTTTTTCCCTGAAATCAAGGCGTTCTGCATGTGCTTTTGCAGTTGTGGGTCCGGACACTTAGGGGCGCGATTATTAATCACGCCCCTGGGTGATTCTGAATTTTTTTTTTGTTAAGTTGTTCATATTTGTACCTTTTAATATAATAATTATTAGTTAGTACTAATATATAATTGTTTATTATTTGTTAATATATCAATAAAAGTAGTATATTCATATAATATTTATTATTAAGCAAATTAATGATAATTTCAATATACAATAAATTTTTAATATATGTATAGTTGTAATATAATACTATTAATTTGTCTTGTTAATTTTTTTGGGTTAATTAATAATTATTTATACCCTTTAATATAATAATTAGTTAGTACTAATATATTATTTTTGGGTATTTGTTAATATATATATACATATATATACTATAATTATTATTAAGCACAAAATAACATAAATTTATACATATATATAAGATATAACAAAATGATAAATATTACATGTGTTGTAATATAATACTATTAAATAACATAAATTGATGATATACAATATATGTAATATTATTAAATAACAAAATGATAAATATGAAATAGGTTATACATATGTTGTAATATAATACTATTAAATATTACATATGTTATTTATACACAATATATTACAAGAAATAATAAATTTATGATATATTGAAGATATAACAAAATGAAAGTATATTCTCAAACCACATTAAGATATAATAACATAAATTAAAGTTCATAAAATCCTCAAACACAAAATATTTTGCAATAGTCTCCAAGATAAACATACATATCCAAGTCTCCTAAATAAACATACATATCCAAATGTTTGAGATACACGTACAAACTAATTAATAAGGCATAAAACAAAATTACATTATCTTAAACTAAATAAAAGAACAAGCTGCATCATCTCCTTGCTAATTACCTGCGATAACGAAATCTCAAGCATTACAAAATTGAAACCAATGTTGTTTTGTGAAATAAATAATACTAGTATTACCTTCGTCGTTTGGGGGTGCAGTGCAGGTGCGCCTGCTGTGTCCCGTTTGTTTGCATCGCCCACAAGTGTATGCTTGTCGATGTGTATTCTCTTCATCCATTTCATTTCTAATCCGTATATGTTGACGTCTCCCCTTCTTAACAGCATACCTTGTCGGGTCAGGCACTAGCTTTGGTCGTGGAATTTCAGGCCATGTGTCAGAATTTCCGAATGGCTCAAATTCTGGCGTCCATGTTGACATCAACTCTTGAATGCGATAAACAGGAGATACGCACAAATTGCTACTTATGCCCCCTTGAGCACAACATGATACGATATGAGAACAAGGGATACCTGTTAGTTGCGGTTTTTGACAAGTGCATGTACCTCCGGGCACTTCTAACCGCACTGTATGTATTCTATTTCCTTTAATCTTGTTCCCAACGAATCTTTGACCTGTTTGAACCTCATATTTTCGCTCGTTCCGGTACGCTCGCACCGTATGTGTATTTCCCCTTAATCTTCGCTCCTCTAGTAACACTTGGATTTTGAGGGAGAAGAGGAAACCTTGTTCAATTGCTTTTTCTGCTTTTGCTCGCCTTTCAGCAAAGTATTTGACCGACTTATAGAATGTGATTTCAACAAGAGAAGTAACCGGTAACTCACGTGCTTCTTTGAAAACATTATTGAGGGATTCTGGTCCGTTCGTTGTCATCATCCCCATTCTACGGCCTCCTTCATCGAATGAAAGAGCCCATAAGTCAAAACGCAGTGCATTGTTCCTTTCAACATCGTTCGGATCCCTACCAATATCCTCAAGCCATGTTGCAGCGTCGGGGCATTTTTCGCGAATACGACTGAGCCTCATTAGAAACTTCCTCTTTTGATTTTGTTTCATTGCTTGCCTCAAGATCTGTGTTAATTTTTTGTTGGGAAATTCTTTTGTGAAATTTTGACATATGTGTCTTGAACAATATCGATGAAAGGCATGTCCATCTTGGGTGCTCCAACCCAGGTTTGGCTCACTAAAAACCCGCAAGATACTCTTGTGACGATCAGAGAGTACTGTCGATCAACCACTTCCCTACGAACAAATTTCATGAAATCTTCCCAAGATTTGTTGTTCTCGGTATCAACCAACGCAAATGCAAGGGGCACCAACTGATCTTCTGCGTCGAAGCCACATGCAACTAACATCTTCCCCTTATACCGCCCAGACAAATGTGTACCGTCGATTCCTATAACAGGTTTGCAGTGCCTGAAGGCCTGTATTGCCGGACCATATGCCCAACACACTGCTTGAAATAATCTTTCATTTGGATCATTTGTGGGGGCGGTAAACCACTCAATCACTGTACCCGGGTTTGTTCTTTGTATGGCATTTAGTAAGGGCACGATTAAATCATAAGCTTGCCTCCAACCTCCGAACAATTGTGCGATTGCGATCTCTTTTGCACGCCAACACTTGAGGTAAGGAGGCTTGAAATTATATCTCTGCTCAATGGCAATCTTGATGTCTTTTATAGTAAACCTTACATTTCCCTTAACACTTTCTCTGATTATGGAAGCCATGAATGGAGACGTTAAGTGCGGATGCTCCAACCTATCTCCCGACATAACACATTCATGCGGACCTTGCCTTGTATTAATAATAAAAGCATCATCACTTAGCCTTCTTGTTGCATACAACCTCCAATTACAATTTTGGTCGGTGCACTCGATTGTATACACGCTTTTATTGGACTTTCTCTTCTTAAACGTGCGGTTCGATATGATGTGAAAATCATGCACAACCCATTTTAGATGATCCTTTGATCGAAAACATTGTCCCATTGCCAAACCATCTTCTGTGATATACCCTTCGTCGTCAAAGTAATTGCCATCACCAATTATATCGATGATTGCATTAATATTATTCCATGAAGCTATTGGATGAGAATCGGTTCGGTCCCGTAATGGCCATGTTGTCATGGTCAAAGAAGTCTCTTCTTCAGAATTGTAATTAGGGTCTTCGAAAGGTGTAAAATCCATATTCATGAAAGCTTCATTACCACACGTATTTCCAATTGGGCTTGCATCTTGGTTCACTAATATCTCAACCCGTTCTGCCGGGTTAATTTCATCCAACCCAACATTAAATTCGAAATCCTCATAATCCTCTTCTTCCTCTAGAATCGATTGATTTCGATTTGAGGTTGCATTTGGTTCATAACAATTGGTACGAAGATATGCATCTGGCATTCTACAAGCTATTGGCTCAACATACTCATTTGGGGTTTCGTAAGCACGACTACCACTTGCACAACCCTGGTTTAGGGTTTCCGTAGCTCGACTACCGCTTGCACAACCATGGTTTAGGGTCTCATGACCTCGACTCCCACTCGAAAAACCTTGATTTGTTGTATATCGAAGAACTTTTGGCTCAACGTACAACTCAATCATTGCAACAGTACCAGGATGAACCGAATGGTTCACCATCAGCCTCCAAGTATCATTACTCGACAGTTGTAACTCAGTATAGAATATTACCGGAGGAGTTAGCTGTAATCCGGCATTGAACCTCCTTGATATCTCTAAAGCATGTGTTGAACTTGAAATCCCCATCCATCGGTACAGCTCCGTCTCCAGTTCACAGAGTGTTATGTCGTCATTCACCGTAAAACTACCGGTAGCTTTTTTCGAGTAATGCACACCATGAGGACCGTTCTGGATGGATCCTCCAGTGTAGAAACTAATAATAAACATTTTATATGTAAGATTTTGGGAGGAGAAGTGTGAAAATTTGATTTAGGGTTTGTGGAGAGGAAGGAGGCTGCTGGGGAGAAGAGATAAGATTGAAATAATGGTTGGAGAGAGAAGAAAAGAAAGGTGTTGCTGTATATATTTTGTTCATTTAGGGTACAAGTGGACCCCTCATCTGAAAAAAATCGTGCAAGATTCAGACTTATCTGCAAAATGGCATCTTCTTAGGGGCGCAACTAAATAATTGCGCCCCTATGTTAATTCAGAAAAATGGTGAAAAATGCATCTTTTTACTAGCTTGTAATCTTTCTAATCTTTTTAAATAATAATAATAATAATAAGTATATAATAATATTAATATTTATAGTATTATATTACAAGCTTATTTTATGTTTAAATTATTATTAATTTGCTTAATAATAATTGTAGTATATATATTAATATACATATATTAACAAATACCCAAAAATAATATATTAGTACTAACTAATTATTATATTAAAGGGTATAAATAATTATTAATTAACCCAAAAAAATTAACAAGACAAATTAATAGTATTATATTACAACTATACATATATTAAAAATTTATTGTATATTGAAATTATCATTAATTTGCTTAATAATAAATATTATATGAATATACTACTTTTATTGATATATTAACAAATAATAAATAATTATATATTAGTACTAACTAATAATTATTATATTAAAAGGTACAAATATGAACAACTTAACAAAAAAAAATTCAGAATCACCCAGGGGCGTGATTAATAATCGCGCCCCTAAGTGCCCGGGCCCACAACTGCAAAAGCACATGCAGAACGCCTTGATTTCAGGGAAAAAACGGAATCTGCTTAGGGGCGCGACTATTAATCGCGCCCTTGGCCCTCTGTGCAATTTTTAGGGTGCCTCCGGCCCTATCTGTTGAAATTTTTTGCTGCTAGGCCCTTTGTGAAAATTTTCCCCTCTTAGTGAATTCCGTTGGATGTCAGAAGCTACATCTATCCATTTCTTTTACTTTTTACAAAATTACTGAGTTACTTAGCTCTGTAATTGCCTGCTTTATATAAAGGCACTTAGGATTATTATGTTAGGACGAGAATTTGCTAGAAACTTTTATCAATTTCATTCATTTCTCTTTTCTTCTGTAATATTGTTTCTGAGAATTCAATAAAAGACCTTATTAATCACAATTTCTGTTGCAATTATTCTTAATTTCGTTTGGATTCATCACAATTGATATCAGAGTCACTACCTATTCCTTAATTTCAATTTCTCTTTTATGCCACAAACTAGAACAACCTCCGTCATGGAAGCATTACAAGCTCAATTAAATCAGTTACGAGCTGATTTGATCGTAGACTCAATGTTATCAATGAGCAAACGCGTCTGAATGATTCTCAAGCACAAGAGGTACTTTTAAGATTTGTCAATGAACAAATCAAGGAAGGACAATCTTAGATTAGCAAACAGTTTACTGATAAAATGAACAAAATGGAGGCTCGTTGGGAAGCGATTTTGAGAGGTCATGTTAATCCCCCTGAGCACACCACATTGGAGGAGGACACACCACCTTACACCCTTTCTACTCTTCGAAACAAACATCCTCATACGACTCCAGATCCACATTCTGACAATCGGGTGATGTTATCACAATTCGATTGCCCAAGCTGTTACCTCAAATAATTTCTCAAGTTTGTTGATTTGCAAAACAACGTTTAAATCTCATCAATATTTGTGTGTGTTGTGAAGAATTATTGTAGGTGATTAAAGTAAGATCAAATGAGCAAGAGATTAAATCAAGAGAGATTAGAAGCTGAAGAATTCAAAACTTGATAGAAGTTAATTAGGTATAATCTCTAGAATTTTAGTTATTTAAAATTGAGAGTTAATTAGTAAAATTCAGAACAAAATACAGATTACCGTTATAACACCATCTTTGGCGTTATAACGCTAGAGTGCTAAATCACAAAATTTGCTAAGTATAAAGGTTATTCACAAATAGCGTTATAACACTAATTCTGGGTTTATAACGCCAATTCTGACGTTATAACGCTAGAAATCTGAAAATTTCAAATGGCTTTTTAAAATAGATTAATAATGAAATAAAATTCAAAACTTCAAGAATATGTTTTAAATAACATTTAAGTTTATGAATATAAACTTTATGTCATCAGAAACATTATTTGGCTTAGTAGCAAAATTTTCAAACACCAAAATCCAGAGACTTGGCGTTATAACGCCAAGCCTGCCGTTACAACGCTAAGTCAGGGACTTGCCCAAATTTGGCTAAGTCATGAACTCTAGAGTTATAACGCCAGGTCTGGCGTTATAGTGTCAGAGTGAAGTAGATTTTGAAATCAAGTTTTAAGTTAGAAAATGAACAAATAAAATTTCAAATGTTCAAGATTATGTCTTAAATAATGTTTAGGATTATCAAAATGATTTTTAATTGTCCAAAAATATTGTTTTGATTAGTAGCAAAATTTTCAACCAGATTTTCCAGAGACTTGGCGATATAACGTCAGATCAGGCGTTATAACGCCAAGGTGATCAAATTGCCAATTTTTTCTAATTTCTGGACTTTCCTGATTTAGCGTTATAATGCTATCTTTGGCGTTATAACGCTAGATCAAATTTCAAACGTCATAAAATCTTGTTCTGACTTGGAAAGACGTTATAACGCTATGTTTTTCACATAGCCTGACGTTATAACGCTAAGTTAAAACTTCACAAAAATACAAATTCAATGTCTGAAAATTTTGTCTTTACTCAAGATAACGTTATAACGATATGTTTCTATAGAACATAGCGTTATAACGCTTTGTTCCAAAAACCTAACTTTTTGCAAAATTCAGAACCTATAAATGAGACCATCTTCTTCCTTGCAAATTAACTGAAACCAAAGCTTTTAAAACTATAAAACCAGCAGCCATCATGGCACTCTAGAGCTTGTTTCAATTTGCTAAATTCATTATTAAGCCTCCCAATTTTATTTAGCTAAACCATTATATTGATTGTTGAGTGTTAGCTTGTGCAATTAGATTAGTGTTTTACCATCTATTTTTCTTCTTTTCATTAGACAAACAAACTTGAAATTTCATGACATATAGACAATTTGCGGTTATTGAATGACATTAGACAATTTGACGGTTATTAAGCGGTATTCAGATAAATTTCCCTTTTCTTTTGGTAACTAAAACCTCTCTCTAAACCTACTTATTCTCGAAAACATCCGTCGGCTCATTTCTCCTCCCAAATTTCTCTTTCTCGAGCTTGAGCGATGGCAGCAATCTCTTTCTCGAAAACATGCCTGACAACCATATTTTGTATGCTAGCATTTTCAATTAACATGCATAACAAAAAAGAGTATGCATAGTAAAATCAATTAACATGCATGACAACTAGAATAACATGCCTGACAACCATATTTTGTGTGCTGGCATTTTCAATTAATATGCATAACCAAAATAAGTATGCATAGTAAAATCAATCAACATGCATGGCAACTAGAATAACATGCCTGACAACCATATGACGTTTTCAATTAACATGCATAACCAAATAAGTATGCATAGTAAATCAACTAACATGCATGACAACTAGAATAACATGCCGACAATCATATCTTGTATGCTGGCATTTTCAATTAACATGCATAACAATAGAAAATGAAGTTTAAGAGAGAATTAGATCACAAAAACAGAGTAATGGCGTCGCGTGAGAGACAGAGAGACAAAGTAATGGCGCACATGAGTATCGCTGGAAATAAACTGGATATCAAAAGTGATTTTCCAGCGATCACAACCGGAATCGTCTAGCGACTGGAAATGTCCAGTCGATATCGAATCGAGTATCGCTGGAATATTTTCCTATTCTTATTCTTATTCTTGTTGTTGACCTTGTTCTTGTTCTTGTTTTTTGTCTTGATCTAGTTATTATTATAGTTATTATTTTTATTATGATCTTGTTCTTGTTCTTATTTTTGTTCTTCTCCTTGTTCTTGATTTAGTTCTTTTTCTTGTTCTTGTTCGACCAATGGCAAATCTGGAAATTACCAAACCCGTTATAACGAGTTCTGTAATGGATTGACCCAATCATGTAATGCAAAGTGCTCTGATTCAAGATTTCAAGATCCAAGAAGTGTTGTGTCTATATAAACTTGACTACTTCGTTCCAAAAGACTAAGAAAGTAATCCCTCAAATTTACAAGCACTCAAAGAGCATAAAAGTCTTCACCAACAAGCATCCAAACCAAAGAGTTTATGATAGCTATTGTTAATCATCTATTTGTTTATTCGAGCTAGTTTGTTCTACTTGTTTATTTGATTCGTGTTGTGTTGTCAAGCAATTCATTCATTATTTCGGGTTGTGTTGTCAATTGAGACATTTTCATCATACCTTGCAAGCTTGATGTTGCTCATTGTAAGAGTCTTGAAGCCTCTTGGATATGCTTTCTTTTTGTAAAACACTTATGGTTATAGTGTTTCGGTCTTGATGTGTTGATTCGGGAGTCATGTGAATGTAGGTCGAACCACATTATATTGGATGTTTTTGCTCTCTTGTTCTTGCTCTTACTATCTTTACAATATTTGTTTTGTGAACTAATTAAATTGCATAGGAACTTATGAAATTGTTAGGTGATTAAGATATTGATTATTCTTGAATACACTTCGGCACTTAATTGTCATACTAGGCACCAAAATAACAGTTTCAAGTATTGAAACTTTAAAATTTTAGTACGAAGACACATAGAAGTTTATATTAAGACTTAATCGTGCAACATTTTAACTGTCCAATCCTGTAGATGTGGACTGAGGATACAAATAGAGTTCTTCATTTTCGGAGGCGATATTCCTCATCTTTCTGCCCACTAACTAAATACTTGACCAACGTCAGTTAGTAGGGAGGCACAATCGAAGCCATAAGTAAGCTCTTTTGTAGTTTTACACAATCTCAAATCTGACCGAAAATCGTTAATCGAAAATATAAAATAACAATATAACATAATTAAAATTATTTAAAATTATTAAACAATTGTAGCTTCTCTTGTTTTTTGGACAAAACGACAACTTCAAATGAGTTCGAAATTAAGCGAAAATAAAATGTTACTAAGAAATTTTAGATCCACTTTGAAATGTTTAAAGATAAAAATTATTATCTACTAAAAATAAAAATATCTAAAAAGAAAAAAAATACAACACACGCTCATGACAAGTAAGAATTTTGATTTTTCCAATCTTATACTTTTTTAGCATCTAACTTGATATGTTTTTCTATCATTCTTTTTTACTTAATAATGATTTTTTAGCATAAAATATATAGAAATTGTAATCCAAATCTACACAAATTAGTGTATGATTTGAAAATCTTGTAGAACAGTTATATGAAACAACATATGGATGTTAGAATTAGGATTGGTGCTTAAAGCGCAAGACTAAGGTCAATTTACTAGGCTGAAGCATTTTCAATCAACAAGTTCAAACTAAAAGCTTTTACACCTTAATCACCTAGCCAAGTAAATAGAACAAGTAATTTCAAGAAGTAATTGAGCAAATCACAAAATAACAAAAAGCAAAGTAATAAAGAGAGAGAGAGTAAAGAGAGAGCAATCGAGAACAAGAGAACACGCTATGTAATGTGGTTCGATCAATTAAATAAACTTAGGCCTACGTCCATGGGTCTCTCGGAATAAAATCTTCTTTTCGGGCCGATTTCACTATAAACGAGTGTTCTTTACAAAGTGCGGAGTCGATCTTTGACTTCTTCTACACAAACAAGTCAATCTTCTTCTCCTAGACCAATGTACGAGACAACACCATAATACACGATAAAAAGGTCTGATTGACAACACAATCAAGGACAGAGATGCACCACTTGACAACACAAATGTGATGCACCAAAGGCTAAAACTAGCTAAGGATTTGTTCTCGAATAGATAATAAGAGAATAGTAGCTATCCTAATTGCTCTCTAGGTTAGGTAGCCGGAGGAGACTTGAATTAGGCTCTTTGCAGTGCTCAATTTGATGCTTGGAAGCTTTTGGGAATGATTTGATGGTCTGATGGTTCATTTCTGCATCTTTTATATAGGCTGAGCACTTCTTGGGATCTTGGATCTTCAAAATCTCTTCCTGGAATTACATCTCCACTATAACGCCTTGGGTAAGGTGTTATGACGCCTTGTACTTCTGCCAAATAAATCCCTGTGAAGTTGTCTTGTGGGCCAACTCTTCAGGAACCCGTTATAACGCTTTGCTCACTCGTTCTAACGAGTTGTGACGCCTTCCTGAAGCATTACAGTAATGCTGGCTTCGGGACACTCTAGCTTCTGCTGCCTGAAGCGTTATGACGCATTGGGCACCCGTTATAACGCCTGGTGACTCGTTATAACGGGTCTTGAAGAGTTATGATAACGTTGTGATCAGTTTTGCACATTGAAGCCTTCCCTTGACGACTTGAGCATGTCTTGGCTTGTCCGGGGCATGTTTGAGCATGTTTTACATTGGTATGTATCTGTTTTTAACCTGCATCTTCACTAAAACTCATGTGTAATGTTAGTACTTTAATTGTTTTGCAAATTGTCAAACAAGAGATGAGTTTAATCCAACCATATCCCCCTTTTGGCAATTTGCAAAACCTATTTGAGATGTGCATATCAAATGATGAACATCTTTATTTCTTCTCCCCCTTTTTGCAAATAATGGCAAAATGCTCAAACAATTTAAACTCCCCTGAATTTAACACATATATATTCATACAAGTCAAGCAATTTTATATTACTCCCCCTTAATGAAATAAGATTTGCAAATAATGCATTCATAAGATTTTCCAATTGAGAATAGGGGAGTAGAGAGAAATATTCATCAAGAGGCATATAAAATCAAAACATTGAATTGAATTGAAATCATGCAAGAACATCATATTAATCATAAAATTCATACAAAGGAGAATAGAAAAAGAAAATAAATCTAGCCTAGCCCTAATTCTCATCACTACTTTCATGTCCATCATCCTTTGGGTCGAGTTGAGTCGCTCCTTCTTGTCCACCTCCCATGTGATCTTCGGGTCCGATAGGATCAGAGCAATCATTCCAAGACTCAAATTGTTGAGTCCAATTAGTCTGAACCATAGAGTTGAACTCACTTTGGTTGTCAAGCTTCTCATGCACATTCGCCGAGTTGTACTTGTTGTAGAGAGACAAGTGATATACTTGTTGAGAGACATAGTGAGTTTCTTCTTCAATCGTTGAGAATGCATAAGGCTTCATGTGATTGAAGGCTTGGGAAGTATAGTAGGATATGTCTTCAGGAAATTGATACCCATGGTATGAAGAAGGAGGCACGTAAGAAGAAGCACCGGCTTGAGGCATGCTTGGCATAGGCTCTTCCTTCATAGCTTGTGGAGCATTTGGGTCGGTGTATTGGTTTGGTTTGGCTCCCTTCTTTCTTATCCAATCATTCATTGGCTTGGGTTTCGGTTCCCAAGTCAAGTTGTTTTTGATTCAACCTTTCTTTCTAAGAAATGTGATTAGATTGGCCGGAAAGTAGATGATAGGATTGGACTCCCTTGGGTTCACGGGTATGATTATGTTCTTGTGTAAAAGGATCCAGGTTAGGAGGTGAGGATATGGTAGGCTCATTGTTTTGTTGGTTAGGGCGGTTCTCATGTGGTTTAACAGGATGAAGGATATATCAACCACCTTGTCCTTGGCAATGAGGTGCCTAAGGAGAAACACGTTTGTATGCTCTATATTTGTCTTGAGACCTTTTATGGGAATTATAATGTTGTTTATAAGAAGAAACAATAATCTATGAAGAGCAGATAGTTTGGAATCGGAATGGCCTTTGTGCGGGTCTTTGGATCATAACCATTTCTTGTGTTCGATGAAGGACTACTCATGTTGAGGCCACTTATTGTATACATCTACCTCTTCACTGATCTCTATCATATTAAGTACTTCGGCCAAGCTTTCGGCATTGATTGGTATTTCTTGGCCACATAAATAGGTAGTCACGCCGAAGGGTTCTTTTGTTGGCCTCATGTTGACATACAAAACCCTAATTGGACCTAAGACAAATTGTTGGTTTAACTCAATCAATGATCTCCATGCTCAAAAGTCAATTATTTGCACCAATTGGTTATACTCCCAATTACTCATTTAGTTATCTCCGTTGATTAGAAACACAAAGCTATCAGAGCTGGGTCAATTCTTGAAGGTGTTATGGAAATTAAAGAATTCAATGGGCGACCGATATAGAATTTGGTTTTGGGATGAGTTGGCCCAAGGGTTAAAGATTCGTTGCCTTTCCGGTTGAGAGGTGGTAGGGTTTTGTGTAGGTTGAGAGGTAGTCGGTTTCGGATTTGGTTCCGAATTTGATGGTGGTACACTAGGATTGGTATTCGGGTTAGAGCTTGTACTGGTACCAGGTTAGTAGCTAAGAGAGGGTATGTTCTTCCTTTGTGCCATGGCACGTTGGTTCCTTTCTTTCTCCAATTATTTTTCCACTTCTTTTCTTTTCTTGTTGTAAATAATTGGGAGCTTTGATGGTGCCATAAGGGAAGTAAGAACAAGGAGAAGACTTATGATAAACATGATGAAAGAACCTTGAAAATTCTTGAGCTCTTGCTAGAATTAATTGATTTCTTGAGAAAGCCTTGAGAATTTGAAGGGTTTTACAACTTGAGTTGCAGCAAAAATAGATTTGAAGAGTCTAATTTTGGTTTTGGCAAGAATATAAACATTTGGGAGGAAGGAATGCCTTAAATAGCTGCAGAATGCTTTAGCGTTACAGCAACTCATTATAACGAGTTGTTGACGCGTTATAACGGGTTCCCAGCCGTTATAACGCTTCTCTCTCCTTTTCTGTAATGCTCCACACATTTAAACCTCTCCAACGGCTATTTTTGGTTTTCTAACCTGTTATAACAGGTTCCCAGCCGTTATAACGGGTTCCCAACCTGTTGCAACGCCTCTCATAATGCTTGGTCAAATTTTTGCTATTTATTCAGTTTTAAGTCATTGCTATGCTCTAATTTTGTTCTTTAACATTTATAGGGCTCAGTTCAGTTGTCAAATGATGTTCTTGCTCATGCAAATGTTCAGATAAGATTGTGACTTGGATATAAAGATCAATTAAAGTTCACAAAACATATTATTCAATCAATATGATACATTGAATTATACATCTTGCTACGTGACTCCCCCTCAAACTAATATACAAAATGGTGACCAAATGGGTAAAGTCTAGTGACCCTCTAGACAATGGATTTGGTACCACTTGTGCTAGGAAGTGCAAGTGGTTCCACAAATTTATCTTTTCTAAAATGACAAAAACATTCATGATGTCCAAATCTCAAACAAAGCGAGCAAAATGTTGCTTTAGAGTTAAGGTTGCTATGATCATGGTTATTGTTGTTAATTGGTTTCCAATAACTCATCACTAATCTATATTTGTCATGAAAGTTTCTTATGTTCTTTGGATGAGATATTGATTGATTGTTCATATATAATTTTCTATTCTGAAAATTGCTACTAAAATTCTTGTGATTGTTTATAGCATTTCTAGGATTAGGTCTTGGTTGAAAATCACTTACAAACATTTTTCTTTCAAAATTGTTTCCAAGTCTTTTATTCTTGTTTAACTCATGAAATCTACCATACCTATCCTTAACATAGAGTTTTGATGGTTGAGCTCTATGTTGGTTGGTAGTCCTATAATCATTTCTAAATCTAGATTTGTGTACCACCATTCTAGAATTAGGTTTGGTAAACTTGGTCTTCTTGTTGTATCTCTTATCATACTTATAGGCATGGTTTTTAGCTTGAATAGATTTATCTTTTAGCTTAGATTGCTTTTCAATTTTAGGAGGTTGCTATTTTCCAAAACCAAGACCGATCTTATCATGTGGACCTTGACCAATATACATTTTATCATAGTCAATTTTGGTGTCATTATTTGACGACTTAACAAACTTAACAAATTTAAAGCCCAAGAATGTGCTTCTTTTAATTCCTTTTCCTTTCCAAAATTGACTTTGGTCTCAATGTCATTAACCATATTTTATAGCAATTCAATTTTTGACTTAAGATCATTAATCATAACATTCTTAATTTCTAAAGACTTTTTGGACTCAACAAGCAATTCCTTAAGTTTGGTCACTTTGAAAGATTCTCGTCTTTCATCCAAGTCGCAAGACTCATCGTCACTAATGTCATCATGAAATTTAGAAAGGTCAAAGACTACCGTATTAGCTTGGCTAGGGGCCTCCAATTCTTGTGTGCTTGTAGTCTTGGCCTTTGATTGAGTTGTTGTCTTTTGTGCTTGATCATCCACTTTAGTAAGGCACAAATATTTCTCGATTTGCTTATCACCATCCTTCTTTGTGAGTGATGGAGGATGCTCTATCTTGTTGTTGAGGACTACTCTTGGAAATTCACCTCTCATTAGAGCTTCTTCTTGTTCTTTTGCATAATCGTCCTTAGTTTGAGCCATTTTCTTCAAGATTCAAATCTTCTCCGGATATGTTATCCCTTGTTCCTTTATAATTTCAAGCACAATCTCCAAGCATGTCCTTGGTTTATTTCCTGTGAGGGTTAACTTATTGTCAACATCTCCTCCTTCGAGATTTACTTCTTCTTCCTCATATTCACTTTTTTCGAATTCGCTTATCCAAGTTGCTAGCTCTCTTGTTAGTCTTCTTAAAACGTCCTTCTTGTGATCTTCTTCTTTGAGGAAAGATCACATAGCAATTTTGAATGCTATGACCTTCTTTGTTGCAAGATAGGCATACCATCTTTTTGCCTTGAGTTAGTCTCTCATCACTCACCTTCCTTTCGAATTTTATTCCTCCTCTCACTAGCTTAATAAGGAGGTCCTTGTCTTTAAAGAGAACTTGGTGAAAGTTTTGGTATATGACTTCACTTGACTCGAACTTATAAGGTGAATTAAATGAAGATTGAGCCGGTAAGGCTAAGGTTTTACTTGAGGTTGTGCTCTTGACTTTCTTGTGATTCTCCTCATGTGGGTAAAGTTGAGCATACACCTTTTCGGGTTGATAGGTAAGTCCTTTAGCTTGTAAAACTTCTATAGAGCTCACGACGCCATCTCAACCGGGCTTTTTGTACATCATCCTCAAGAGTTTACCTACAAACTCTTCATCATAAATGTTAGATCCCGCTTCAACGAATTCATTTCTTAGAGAAACGAGTCTATGGTAGAGACTTTCAAAGGACTCGTTATCTTCAAACTTCATATTTTCTAACTTTGTGGCTAATCCGACCTTTCAAGTCCTTTTCATATGTTTATTTTCTTCATACCTAAGAACTAAGG
This sequence comes from Eleocharis quinqueflora, assembly GCA_964058865.1. Lineage (NCBI taxonomy): Eukaryota > Viridiplantae > Streptophyta > Magnoliopsida > Poales > Cyperaceae > Eleocharis > Eleocharis quinqueflora. The sequence goes on from CAXKVX010000614.1 coordinate 49,089, forward strand.
CATTTCATATTTCCTTAGTATTAGAGGAATGTGTGAGAGATAATGAAATTGACTCATGAATTAAACTTAAGATGATATTCATAGAATTGTCATTAGTGTACTTAAGTTCTTTTGATTCTTTGGTAAGAGTAACACCATCTAACTCATACTTTGGTATCCAACCATCTTCAACTATTTTTCATAGTTCAAACAAGCTTAGATAGTTAACCATACACATTTTCCAAAATGAAAAGTTCTTGCAACCTACTCCAAAGATCGGCGGTTCTTTCACAAATTTCAATTGAGCCATATTTCACAAAATCAAGAACTAACAAGAATTTGGTGCTTAGCTAGGTATGAACCTATGTGCTCTGATACCAATTGTTAGAATTATGGTTGGGGCTTAAAGCACAAGAGTAAGGTCAATTCACTAGGCGGAAGCATTTTCAATCAATAAGTTCAAACTAAAAGCTTTTAGACCTTAATCACCTAGTCAAGTAATAGAGCAAGCGATTTCAAGAAGTAATTGAGCAAATCACAAAATAACAAAGAGCAAAGTAATAAAGAGAAAGAGTGAAGAGAGAGCAATCGAGAACAAGAGAACACGCTATGTAACATGGTTCGGCCTATCAAATCAACTTAGGCCTACGTCCACGGGTCTCTCGAAATAAAATTTTCTTTTCGAGTCGATTTCACTATAAATGAGTGTTCTTTACAAAGTGCAGAGCTGATCTGTGACTTCTTCTACACAAGCAAGTCAATCTTCTTCTCGTAGACTAATGTACGGGACAACACCGCAATACACGATAAAAAGGTCCGATTGACAACAAAATCAAGGACAAGGATACACCACTTGACAACATAAATGTGATGCACCAAAGGCTAAAACTAGCTAATGGTTTGTTCTCGAGTAGATAATAAGAGAATCTATCCTAATTGCTCTCTGGATTAGGTAGCTGGAGGAAACTTGAATTAGGCTCTTTGTTGTGCTCAATTTGATGCTTGGAAGCTTTTGGGAATGATTTGATGGTCTGCTGGTTCGTTTCTGCATCTTTTATATTGACTGAGCACTTCCTGGGATCTTGGATCTTCAAAATCTCTTCCTGGCGTTATAGCTCCTCTATAACGCCTTGGACTTCTGCCAGATTTGCCCCTATGAAGCTGTCTTGTGGGCCAACTCTTCAGAAACCGTTATAACACTTTGCTCACTCATTATAATGAGTTGTGAGCCATTGTGACGTCTTCCTGAAGCGTTACAGTAATGTTGGCTTCGGGAAACTCTAGCTCCCGTTGCTTCTCTTTCATCCTGAGGTGTTATGATGCCTTGGGCACCCGTTATAACGTCTTGGTGACTCGTTATAACGAGTCTTGAAGCGTTATGGTAACGATGTGCTTAGTTTTGCACATTGAAGCCTCCCTTGATGACTTGAGCATGTCTTGACTTGTCCATGACATGTTTGACATTGGTATGTACATGTTTTAACATGCATCTCACTAAAATTCATGTGCAAGGTTAGTACTTTAATTGTTTTACAAATTGCCAAACAAGCGATGAGTTTAATCCAACAATGGATACTATTGGTGTCGATCTAAAGAAAGAAAAAAAAATCTAAATAGGTCATGTTCCTACTAACCTACTTCTATCTCATGAACGATGGCTATGCACATCTTATATCAAAAAATTGAAATCAACCAAATTAAACTTATCGGTTAAACTGAGAGACATTAGTAAGAGTAGATTCATTATTGAAGTAGCTAAAACAGGACCATAAATAATAAATAATAGTGGAGGTCCAATGAAGCCCACATGTCTTCATTATTTTGTAACCAAAGGCAAACTATAATGGTAAATAATGTAAATCTGGTTGTTGTGCAGAGGACTGAATTCTAACTAGGATCGTTGAATTAAAGATCGATATCCGATGTTATTGATATGATTAAAAAATGTGTTATTAAATCAGAATTGTTATTGAAATGCAAACTTTTTTAAGTCAGTAGTCAGGGTCAGAGTCAGACTGGAGTTAGACTCGGAGACTGGACTGGAAAAGAAATTAGAAATTAGGAGTTAGGAAGGAGAAGATGAGAGAATGTGACTAGATTGATCGCTTTCATTGTCTGATCTTAATTAATGGCTGCGAGTGCGAGTGCGACAAAGAAGGCGTGGGTGGTGCCAGTGCTGCCGTACCGGACGGTGGATGCGTTGGTGGAATCGGTATCGGAATCGGAGGAGGCATCGATGCTGAGGTGCGGGCACTCCCTGACTGCCGTGCCCCTCGAAGAACCACGAGCCCCTCCTCATCCTCTTCATTGGCGCCACATCCATCGAGGGATCATCATCTCTCCAGGGATCCTCGGCGCTCACGCTAAGTGGCAATCGTGATTTTTTTTCTCTCTCTTTTAATTCCCTCTCTGATTTGATCATAGTGCTTCTCCCTCGCATAACTGATCTGATCAAGCTTCTCTCAGAACTCAACTATCCATCTATCTTCAACAAGTGGTGATTCGAGAATGGGAAATGTGGTGAGATCGGAGGCTCTGATATCAATTGTCATGGTCTCAATTGAGATCAGAAAAGTACTCAATGAAAAATCAAAAGTAAAATGGAAATAAAATAGTAATTTGGATAATAATTTGGGATTAGAATAAGTTTTATTGAATACTCAAGCAAAAATTACAAGGGAGTAGTAAGTAAATGAAATAGGATAATGTTTGAGAATTTTTCAGCATATCTAAACTTAAGCTAAAAGGGAAGAAGATGGCCTATACTAACAGTTTTACTAAAGTAAATAATAATAAAACAATAAGAATTACTCTCTGTAATTAACAGCCTACCAGCATCCTAAATATCATGAAATCTTTGTCCAATAGGAGTGGTTGATCTCATACCCTCTCTTACATCTAGGATCCATTCATCAGATATAACAACAGAGCTTTTGAATATGTTTTGTACCATTCTTCCTCGATGGCCCATTTCCCAGCCCATCAGTGGTTTATCTTCAAAGCCCAATTCTCCTGTTAAAGACTCAAAACTCTTCTTAATTATTTTATTCTCTCCTCCCGCTTAGACTCCAACGGTCAGCAATTATATTGTTGGTATTTTTGACTCTAAGCTCACATGGTACCTACGTCTGGTACATAACACCCTATCCCAAGTCTGACCGAAAATCATTAATCTAAATTATAACAATATAACATAAACTTAATTAAGTTTATTTGAAATTATTAAACAATTGTAGCTTCTCTTATTTTTTTGGACAAAACGACAACTTCAAATGAGTTCAAAACTAAGTGAAAACAAAATAATACTTAGAAATTTTAGGTCAACTCTGAATTATTTAAAGATAAAGATCATTATACTAAAAATAAAAATATCTCGAAAGAAAAATATATAACACACGCTCAAGACTAGTAAGAGTTTTGATTTCCAATCTTATACTTTTTAATATGTTTTTCTACCATTCTTTTTTACTAATCATGATTTTTCTAGCATAAATATATAGAAATTGTAATCCAAATCTACACAAATTAGTGTATGATTTGAAAATCCTGTAAAACAATTATATGAAACCACATATGGATACTATTGGTGTCGATCTAAAGAAAAAGAAATATATCTGAATAGATCATGTCCCTACTAACCTACTTCTATCTCATGAACGATGGCTATGCATATCTTATATCAGAAAAGTTGAAATCAACTAAATTAAACTTATTAGTTAAACTGAGAGACATTAATAAAAAGTACATTCATTGTCTAAGTAGCTAATACAGAACCATAAATAATAAATAATAGTGGTCCACTGAAGCCCACCTGTCTTTCCTATTTTGTAACTAAAGGCAAACTATAATGATAAATAATGTATATATCTAGTTGTGGAGCATAGAGCTGAATTCTATTTCGAACCGTTAAATTAAAGATCGATGTTCGATATATAATTTAAAAAAAATGTGTTTATTAAATCAGAATCGTTATCGAAATGCAAACTTTTATTTACCAAATCCGGGACCGATTTCACTAAACAATAAGTGTTTACAAGAATGGATCCTCCACGGATCAAATCAAAACAAATGAGATCGCACACGAATCTCACTACAACTCAAAAAAAATCTTCCGCCCAGATCAACGGCTGTGATGAAATCGTGCATAATTCTCAATTTGATGACCCAGATCATGAAATTATGGAAAATTGAGATCTTTGGCTGAGTTTAATGGGTTATTTCTTTCTTGCCAGAAGATTAAATAAAAGGTTTGATTTTGATAAGCAAGTCAGTAGTCAGGGTCAGAGTCAAACTGGAGTTAGACTCGGAGACTGGACTGGAGAAGAAATTAGAAATTAGGAAATCAGGAGTCGAAGGAGAAGAGGAGAGCGTGTGACTAGATTGATCGCTTCCATTCATCGATCTTAATTAATGGCTGCTGCTCCGAGTGCGACAAAGAAGGCGTGGGTGGTGCCGGCGCCGCCGTACCAGGCGGTGGATGCGTTGGTGGAATCGGGATCGGAATTGGAGGAGGCGCCGGGGCCGAGGTGCGGGCACTCCCTGACTGCCGTGGCCCCCACAAAGAACCACGGGCCCCGCCTCATCCTCTTCGGTGGCGCCACCGCCATCGAGGGATCATCATCTCCGCAGGGATCCTCGGCGCTCCCGCTACCTGGCATTCGTGAGTTTTTCTTTTTCCCTCTGCTCTCTCTTTTAATTCCCTGAGCTCTGCTCAGATGATAGATCCACCTACTAAGTAGTAACTAACATTAAATTCCCATTTGATTTATGTAGGTCTCGCCGGCGTCACCAACTCCGTCCACTCTTATGACGTCGACTCCAAGAAATGGACCAGGTAAAAGAAAGGGTACATTACATGCTTTGCTTTCTCTCTCTTAGGTATGGTATTGATATTGGTATGTATATATGCAGCTCTCTCCTCTCCTCTCCTCTCTTATTAGTTACCTAAAAGATCAGCTCTCTCTCTTTCTCTGAATTATATTATATTTATAGAATCCATCCAGCTGGAGAGGCCCCTTCCCCAAGGGCAGCTCACACCGCAGCAGCTGTTGGCACCATGGTTGTTTTTCAGGTAACTTACTTAACTTAACTGCTCTACTTACAGTCATTACCAAATTTACTATTTTATCATTCTCCAATACAAGCAATTCTTTTCCTAATTATAGCTAGCTAGCTATTCTACAACTAATCTCTCAACTCTTTATCATCTCTTGCCAGGGTGGCATTGGCCCAGCTGGTCACTCCACAGACGACCTCTATGTGCTCGACCTCACAAATGATAAGTTCAAATGGCACAGGGTTGTTGTTCAAGGTGCTGGTCCTGGGCCTCGCTATGGCCATACAATGGACTTGGTATTTCAGCGTTATCTTGTAACTGTTAGCGGCAATGACGGTTAGTTTTTTGTTTCAGTAAATTGCTGACTTCTCAACTTCTTTGCATCTGTCATTTTACTTGTATGAACTATGAAATAATAATGATTAATCATTTTTGAGGAGAATAGCCAATCGAATTAATTACATGCAGGGAAGAGGGTATTGTCAGATGCATGGGCTTTGGACACTGCCCAGAAACCATACCGCTGGCAGAAGCTCAACCCTGATGGTGACCGACCTTCAGCTCGAATGTAAATTTACTCACCAGCCGACTTCCCTCTCTTGCTAGCATTATCAGTGATTGCTTTAATATTAATTAAGTTTGTATTAAGTTGAATATCACTGTGCTTGCAAACAGGTATGCTACTGCAAGTGCGCGTTCTGATGGTATGTTGTTGTTGTGTGGTGGAAGAGATGCATCCGGGATGGTAATACCTCCATTTATACCTTTATTTCTGATTACAATACTCATAGGTTAGACCTTCATTTAATATTGTAAACCAAATGCAAAATCTCAATTCATTTTCAGAAATAAAGACAAAGGCATGTTGAACTTACCTAATAATAAAGATGGTAGATAAAATATCATGCATTTTTTTTCTATTTCCAGCCACTGTCTGATGCATACGGGCTATTAATGCATACAAACGGGCAGTGGGAATGGACTCTTGCCCCTGGAGTTTCTCCTTCTCCTAGGTACCAGCATGCAGCGGTATGTCTATCTCCTTCCCTCTGCATCTATACTTAACATGGATATGTATAAGGAGGTTAACATGAGTAGTATTTCAACAAGGCATGATAACATGAGTAATCATGCCTACAAAGATTCAATGTATACCTATTTGCAGGCCAAGAGACCACAGATAATCCCAATTGGCTTATTAGTTACTTTTTCTTTTATCTTTATATATACTATAATTGCTGGGAGATCCTGTATTTAATAGATGCCGCATGCTTATGGTTCAGTACTGCTGTACAAGACTATATACTATTGTTCTCAAAACTCTCAATGCAGAAAAAGCAAAAGGGAGTGCTTCTTTGCAGTATTGATGCTAAATCAAGAAACGACCTACCTGATATTTGAATAGTTTTGAAAGATGTGATGCTCAATAGCAAATTTTTAGTACCAAACTACCAATTGTGAAGATCTGTTGTGCACTTTAACCACTGTACTGTTAGACCTGGTGCTACAAGTAGGAGATGATAGGCCGAGTCTGAGAGTTTGCTACTTGTTGCCTTAGTGTAGAGTTGTGGATCTCTTTACAATTTATCGTGTCATATACATTTCTAGGTGTTTGTTGAGGCCCGTTTACATGTCACTGGAGGTGTGCTAAGGGGAGGCCGGTCTATTGAGGGCGAAGGTGCCATTGCAGGTACATATCTTTTATTTTATTTTTTTTCCTTATCTTCGTTTTGGCTTATATTCTGGTATGTATTGTTGTGCCTGGGGACCGAAAGGTTATTCGGAACTGGCTCAGTGATAATTACATTCATGGAAGTGTAGTTGTTTTGGGGTGCATTTGAATCATGCAAGGGTTAGTGCAACAATAGTGCTATCCGAGTTAGTGGTTAGAATAGCGCACAATTCTTGCTATCTTAAATTGGATGAAAATAGTGCTAATTTTTTTGCTATCCATGTTAGTAAAAATATTGTTTGGATTGTATATTTGGAATAGCGATTGAGAGTGGATAAAATAAGGGGAAATTATTTTTGTGCCACTCCAAAGCTTCTAAATTAGAAAAATGCCACCTCAAAATTTATTCTTAGATTTTGCCACTCTAAACTCCTATAAATTAGAAAATTGCCACTATTTTGAAATATATTTTTATAATTCCTAAATTACCCCTGGTTCTTTTGACAAAACCATTTAATTAAAAAAATAGAAGCTCTCTCGGTGCTCTCTCTTTGTCTCTCTCCATCTGTCCCTCCCTCCCATGGACTCAGATGACGACCCCATCTCCCTCTCCTGACTCCCATCGACTCAGAGGAGTTACTCTTGTCCGGTTTCTGGCGAATCAAACGATATCGAAGAGGTGTGGAAAAAATTGTGCTCCTCTTCTGCCATCTTCGACTGGTCTCTCTCACGAAATCTTTTGTTGAACTCTTTTGCTGGCTTGTATCTCTTTCAATTGTTTTCTATTTAGTTATTTTTTATCATTTTTTTTAAAGTAGCAATGGTGATGACTCCCTCCCCCTGCTACCTCTTCCCCCTTTACACAAGTCCATATTTTTATTTCTAATATCAATGTTTTATTGCTCGAGTTAATTTCTTTATTTCAATTGCTTGTTAATCAACTATGCCTATGTTTTACATAGCCGGTTCCAAGCTCGGAAAGGAGGAGGGTTGTGATAGGCTTGGCGGGCCAACGTAAAAATTCAGTCAATCTTATAAGCCAACCTTGCTGGTCGGCAATTCTCTCTGGCGTTCTTATGAAACTTTAAAATTACAACTTCACACCATAAACACAAACCAAATATTGTAGGTCGTAATCTACATACTTTATAAGTTTGAACACATTCTCAAATAAAATATTGCTAGCAATGGGTTTTGGTTTGCAATAATATCATTAGAACAGTCCGGAGGAACTCTGAATCGATTGGAGAGGGAGAGGGAGGGGGAGAGGGATGAAGAGAGGGTAAATTGGGAATTACTAGAATATATTTCAAAATAATGGGAAATTTCTAATTTAAATGATTTAGAGTGGCAATAAACAAAGAATAAATTTTGAGGTCGCGTTTTTCTAATTTGGAAGTTTTGAAGTGGCAAAATACTAATTTTCCGTAAAATAATTGGTTTGTTTTGATTTTTTTACCGAACTTGATTTTTTTTCTTCCTATGCAATTTATTCTCTGTCAGCCACAACATTAGTTTTCTTATGTCCTAGTTGAAATATTATAATACATTGGTCTTCTTTCCTTGCGATTTATTGCAAGTAAAATAAACTGGAAGTGTAACAAAATGATATGTTCAGCTTAAACAACTTCACAGGCTAAAAACACTGATATGTTGAGCCAAAGATACCTTGTAGTAAAAGTTCACACTAACAGCAAATTCAAATTAAATAACCTACCGCACACTGACAAGTTTTCATTACATATCTGACATTTAGCAATAGAATACACGAGCATCATTATATGAGTTCAGATAAAAACTTTAATTGATATAAATTTCAACAATAGGATACACGAGTATCCTTGGTAAGATCATTGTTTTCTTTTCCATGCGGCAAAACAACTACAACAACAACAAAGCTTTTTGTCCCAAACAAGTTGGGGTAGGCTAGAATGAAGCCCATATTAGATTTCATTTCCATAAGATTGGCTGAATTTGTACGTTGGCTCGCCAAGCCTATCACAATTCTCCTCACTTCCGGGCTTGAGATCGGCTATGTAAAACATAGGCAAAGTTATGCGGCAAATAAACAAGCCAGAACAATTAATTCCTGACAATTGAGATCATGCCATGAAAGGGAGCCTTGGCGCAATGGTAAAGCTGTTGCCTTGTGACCAAGATGTCACGGGTTCGAGTTGTGGAAACAATCTCTTGCAAAAATGTAGGGAAAGGCTGTGTACAAAGATCCCAAAGTGGTAGGACCCTTCCTCAGACCATGCGCAAGCGGGAGCTACGTGCACTGAGCTGCCCTTTAATTGAGATCATGCCATACCCGGTACATGATGCTAAGTTAGACCCTAGTTACTTGCAAACAAGGCATTGCCTAATACACTTATGGTGATTGACTGGTACCACTGATACAGTTGGGTTTTCTCCTCTTCTCTCTATTACGATTTATCACAATTCAATTACACATCAATTGTAAGCTTGTAATCCTTTGAGCTTACTTGAGACTACGACTTCGAGTCAATACAAAACCTCAAAACACAATCAATTTTTCAGATGATTCATACTAAAGCTACACAAAAATCTCAAAATTCCATTCACAATTGCAATCATCTCTTAACGTAATACAATTCAAGTTAAACAAGTTACAAATGTTACCCATTTGACGATGAACAAACAGGAGACAAACTAAAATCAGGAAGTTTATGCTATTGTGCATAGCTTAGCCTCCAGTAAAATAAAGGACACAAAGGAAGAGGGCCACGAACCTTTGCGATATAGGCCATCGTTGCACCTCCGTCTTTCCAGTCCATCACTGAATCTCTAGGTTGTTGCTCCTTGTTAATTTCACTGTACTACTGTCTCATCTGAGCTCTGCCCCAAACCACACCTCCACGGATATCAATCGGGACATCACTGCGACGAGAAGACGACTATCTAGTTGGCTTCTCCGTTCGCACAACACATGATCAGATTTCACTAAGATGGAAGGTGTTGCTGTTCCTTTTTCTAGGAAAAGAGGAGGTAACAGATAGAAGAGAGGAGGAATTCTTGAAGAACAAATATAAAATGGATGGAATCGACATTTTTATTAATAAAATGACAGTTCCGAATTTGCTATTTCACTAAACCAACAAATCGAAGGGTTAGCGAAATAGCACTAACTCATTGCTGTCCTCGTTCTCCTATTTTATGTTTGGATCAATAAAGCTCGAAAATAGCGATGCTATTCTGAGTTGGCGCTATTTCCAGGTGATCCAAACACACCCTTACTAATTTCGCTAGAGCTGTGACACCATTGCTCATTTAAATCTGTTTATATTTGTATAGTTTTGGATACTGCTGCTGGGGTTTGGCTTGATAGAAATGGCATTGTTACCTCTTCGCGCAACAAGCCTTCGGGTGACCCTGATCCCTCTCTCGAACTCCTTCGCCGCTGTCGTCATGCAGCCGCATCTGTCGGCTCTCAAATTTTCATTTATGGAGGCCTAAAAGGAGGTATTTGTTCTTTTATCAGAAACATTTTTTTCTGTTATGGTGTCTGAAGACTTACGCAATGGGCTTACTCATATCAGCACATGAGTTGCAGTTTGTATTGGTATCTAATCTGTATATGCATAATATTTATGATCTTGTATGTAATTTTCATGTTTGGCTAAATTGAGTAAGAAAAGCTGGGCTGCTTCTAACTTTTGTTGTGTCAGGCATTTTTTAGATTGTTCCTTTCTTCTGCTATATTAACTAGTGGTATTCAGACTTTCACAAACCACACTGTTAAAAGTAGATAATACCTTCGGAATTTGCAATTCTTGGTTTTTTATGCACCCATTATTTGTCTCTTCAGCACATGACATATTTACCATATATAATTTGAACAGACATGCTGCTCGAGGATTTCCTTGTGGCAGAGAATTCACCTGTTTGTTCTGATACCGCTACTTTGTTGAACAACTCCGACAGAATTATGTCGGAGGCAAATGAACAAGGTCTTGGTTCTACTTCTGTATTGAATCATCAGCTCGCAAATGGTAGAGCAGATGGAGGCCAGAGATCAATTGACATGCTGACCCAGGCATCAGCTGAAGAGGCAGAGGCCATGAGTGCTGTCTGGCGAGCAGCAAGGGAGGCTTCCGTGGCCTCTTCTGAAGGAAGCCTCTCTGATGAAAAGGAGGTTCAGTCTGAGGCTGATGACAAGTCCCCACTCTCTGCAGATTCAGATGCTACTGATTCAGTTCAACCCAATGTCAAGCTTCATCCAAGAGCTGTATGTGTCATGTCCTCTGTTTCTTTGTTTCTTATATAATATATATAGAGAGATTTATATGATTTATGAGTGTGTGTGTGCACAAGTATATATTAGCGTCTCTGACTTTTGCCCTTTTCTCTTTCCTCAATTATTTGTCAACAAAGGTGGTAGTTGCTAAAGAGACTGTAGGGAATCTAGGAGGGCTGATCCGACAATTGTCATTGGATCAGTTTGAGAATGAGAGCAGGAGAATGCACCCATCAAATGCAGAGTCATCATGCCCTCCAAAGAAACACCTGAACCGGCAGAAGTCTCCCCAGGGGCTGCATAAAAAAGTAATATCGCTCCTCCTGAGGCCAAGGAACTGGAAGCCCCCGGCCAACAGAGCCTTCTTCCTTGACTCATATGAGGTGGGGGAGCTCTGTTATGCAGCAGAGCAGATCTTCATGCAGGAAACCAATGTCTTGCAGCTCAAGGCTCCTGTCAAAGTCTTTGGAGATCTCCACGGTCAGTTTGGCGACCTCATGCGTCTCTTTGATGAGTACGGCTTCCCCTCAACTGCCGGTGATATCATGTTAGTTGATATTGTTTCACTCTTATTCCAGCTTTTTAAAAACATATAGTTCTATTTGTTGTTCTCTGATAAGGTGGCATGCTTTTTTCAGGTACATTGATTATTTATTTTTAGGAGATTATGTGGACCGTGGCCAACACAGCCTAGAAACCATTACTTTGCTCCTCGCTCTCAAGGCAAGTCCTAACTAACTAACTAATTCCCAAACACAACATTAAAGCTCCTTTTTCTTTCCTTCTCTACTGTTAGGATTAAAAAAAATGATCTTCTATACCTATTCAGTTACTGAGTTAAAAATTGCAGATAGAGTATCCTGAGAACGTACACTTGATTAGAGGAAACCATGAGGCTGCTGACATAAATGCTCTTTTTGGTTTTCGCATTGAGTGCATTGAACGCATGGTAAGGATCCCAAGAATGTGCTGCAAATAGCATGTTGCCCAATTTGTTAATATATTAATTTTCATTTTCTAAAGACATGTTGATATTCCAAAAATTCTACAGGCAATACTCAATCACCACGCAAGTATTTTAGTCAAAAAATTTCATCAAAGTAGTTTGTGGTAAAATGATTCTGGCATTCGCAACCAAAACATTGGCTTGATCCTGATGCAAAGTATATTATGCGTCTTAGATAGCTTGAATGCCAAACTTCCTTCATAAAAGAATTTCACTTTTTATCCCCCAAAAGTATCTTAAATCTCGTAAATTGTCTTTTTTCTTGAATTCCATCTTTGCTGTCCTGAATTTGTGTTATTATTCAGGGTGAGAGTGATGGCATATGGGCATGGACGCGGTTCAATCAACTATTTAATTATCTTCCTCTGGCTGCTATGATAGAAAAGAAGATAATATGCATGCATGGTGGTATCGGCCGGTCAATCACCTCGGTCGAGCAGATTGAAAAGCTTGAGAGACCTATTACAATGGATGTGGGATCAATAATACTCATGGACCTGCTTTGGTACGTTTAAGCAGTTCTACCATGTTTTTCTTTTCTTTTCTTTTTCTTTTTTAAAGCACAATATAAATACTCTTTTCAAGTCTGTCTGGAACAGAAAGGCTCCTTCATCTCTTCTCCTTGTAAACAGTCGTCTTAATAAAGCTGCACACTAAAAAAACTTGTGTCCAGAGACTAGATTTGATGTTACTGATCTCACTAACTGGGACGGTTTATTGATAAACAAAATTGACAGTTTATTATAGTGCTAGTTGTTGAAACTTTTTTTTTATTCTTAATTAAGAAAGAAGCTCATTGACAGTAGTATCTTTGCAAAAGTAATACAAATGAAGGAACAATTTTTTGAGACACTTTATCGTCCTTTTCAGGTCAGACCCAACAGAGAATGATAGCATAGAGGGTTTAAGACCAAATGCTAGAGGACCTGGCCTTGTTACATTTGGGGTATTTCTTAATATGTTTTCTCTTTGTTTTTCTTAGAATGACTGTAAATGTGTGGTGTTTTTTTATTTGTATTTTGAGGGCAAAATGTGTGCTGTTGGTATTGAATATCAGTGCTGGAGCGCAAACCGGGGTGTCAGCATTAGAAGAGTTAGGTTCAATGGAGTTGATTGTCAATTGTGGAGTCTCAGGTTGCCTATGTCAGGCTGACTCAATTTCAGGCCATTTGGGTTTTTAGGTGCATTTCTGTTTTTTGGCGTTGGTTCTTAATTGAGCTCGTCTAGTTTTGGGTCTTGTTTCATTTTACGTGCCAGGCCATTTTCGTTGGGTCATGTCAGTTTCGTGTAGTAGATTGTGGTCTGAACTTTTGATGCACCAGATTTTTCATGTCTGGGACTTGGAGCCATTTTGCCTTAAAAATAGTTAATCGGTTATTATCCTGGCTGCTCAACTAAAGTGATTTTTCGGTGAAATGCAGCCGGACCGAGTGGCAGACTTCTGTAAGAGGAATAAATTGCAACTTATCATAAGGGCTCATGAATGTGTGATGGATGGTTTTGAACGATTTGCTCATGGACAGCTCATCACACTATTTTCAGCTACTAATTATTGCGGTAATTTTTGCTATTTAGTTGTGTTATAAGGATTCAGTTGTTAGTCTCAATTGCTCTTGACTGTTGATGGTCTTGTTTCAAGGGTCTAAATTTTTTTACCGACCCGAACTGCCAATAACAGAAGCTATGGCTTGGTGCATCATGTTTTGGTCTAGAATTTTTAAACCAGACACTTGTCAGTTCAGGAACATGCACCCATGATCTGACCCCATTTACAGTGCTTCAATTTCTCAAGGTGATCCCACAGGTGGAAAATGGGAGGTGATGAGAAAACCAAAATGTTTCCCAAGAGTGTGATTCAAACTCTTGTCTCTACAGCAAATACCTAACTTCATGGCCTATGATCTTAACAGAGAGATTTAGTCCATCTAAACAGATTAGGTTGATTTCCTGACCCATGACCAGTAGCCCTCGGGTCATTAGGATCTGTACAGCAACATTAAGGAACTTTGCTGATCCAATTAATACAACCCATGGGCATACTGCTAGCCAAGAAGTGGTATTAAAGCGAACTATCGAGTGGATCCTTGACATTACAATGGGAATTTGTTGTGCAGGTACAGCAAACAATGCAGGGGCAATATTGGTGGTAGGAAGGGGTCTAGTAATAGTGCCCAAGTTAATTCATCCCCTCCCTCCACCGGTTCAGTCGCCTGAAACCTCACCAGAGCGTACCCTTGATGACACTTGGATGCAGGTTTATCTTTCTTTTCATTTTTTTTTGGGTCATTTTTTGTCATCCATGTAAGTACTTGTACCAGTTCTTATTTTGTGTGCATGTGTAAATGATAATGCAGGAACTTAATATTCAGAGGCCACCAACTCCAACCAGAGGCCGACCTCAGTCAGCAAATGACAGGAGTTCTCTTGCCTATATCTGAACCTTATTTAGTACAACACTGTCTCTGCCAAACCCACTTCTCTGCTTCATCTTCCATTCCAATTAATAGCCCCAAAACAAAACATATCAATTTTCTGAAAAGGTTCCAACACTGCACGGCTTCAACTATTTGCAGAGTTGACAGCTTAATATTTATCCATGTACACAATTAAACATCACCTTTTATTCATACACCTCTACAGTGCTGAGGGAAATGTCCCTTAACACCCCCCCCCCCCCTAACTATATGTGCCCATCTCCGTTTTACATTAAATATGTCTGTAGAATGACCCTCGCTCTTTCTTTATTTTCTTTGTTTTTTTTTCCTTCCTTTCTTTTGAGTTTCAACAGTACCGAGAAGCAAATGAGGGCTATTTTTTCCCTTGTAAAAAGTTAGTAGAGTATACGAGGCATTCAGTTTGTTTTACACCGGTGCATTAGGTTTTCCTAAGCACCTATTGAAATGATGCAATGGCTAAATTGGCAACTACTCTGTGATCTAGCCATTTCTGGAAGCAAGATTGGAGAAAGAAGGGGTTTTGAAATGTTTTTCTTGAAGTGTGGAAATAAAAATAAAGGGGTCAGAAGTGCTTGTACTTGTTTGTTAGTTATAACAGTTGTGTATGTTGGAAGGTTGTATTCTATCTAGTACAATTAGATGAGGTTTTTAGTGTTTGTAAAATTAGGCTTGAAAGAATTGCTCTTTTGTACATAGGTAATGTGTGCCCCCCCCCCTTCTTTTTTTGGTCTCCTTGCATAGTAATGTAAGATTTGTTGTAATTTTTGGCGCTATATGATTGTAAATAGGTTATTTTGGATTCTCTCTTGACGCTCATCATCATCATGGTTTGACTTGATGCCATTTTATTATAATTTTTAATATGGACTCATCACAAACTTTTTATTTTATATTTTATTGGAGACGGAGATGATTTTTTTTAAGGAAAATGTTTTGCGGATCCCAACTTCGATACCGTCAGCGATAGCAACTGGGCACGTCTAGTTGAGTTCCGACGAAAATTTGTTTTACTTATGATGCATGTTGTTTTCGTTATTATGCATGTTGTTTTCGTTATTGTGCATCTAATAACATGCATAACAGTTAAATACTTGTGATTTATATGCTAAGTTCAATATATTTTTTTGTTCTATTTATGATTTATTATGAAAATTTATTTTATTTATGATGCATATTGTTTTCGTTATTATGCGTTTTGTTTTTGTTATTGTGCATCTAAAAACATGAATAACAGTCAAATACTTATGATTTATATGCTAAGTTCATTATGTTTTTTGTTATATTTATGATTTATTATGTTATCGTTATTATGCATGATGTTTTTGTTATTATGCATGTTATTTGTATTGTTTTGCATGCTATTTACATGCATAATAACAAAAAATAACATGCACAATAACAAAAACAACATGCATAATAACTAGAACAACTTTTCAAGATAGATGCAACTGGATTCGTCCAGTTCGCATCGATGAGCGTAGCGATCCGCGTCGGTGAGCGTAGCGACATTCGTTTTCAGTGGAGCGTCCGATTAATTATATGCATAATACAAAAAACAATATGCATCATAAAACCAACAACATGCAAACTGAATTCAGCTGGATATGTTCTGTTGATATCGATGGTGGTATCACTTCAGGTATCGATATATCAGCTCCCTTTTTTTAATTCTATTTTTTTACAAATAAACAAGGGAAAAAGTTTTTGTGATGAGGGGTATTGAATAGATTAGCTTTCTTTCTAGCCAACTGTCTTAAATATTATCGAAGTGACTTAGAGTCTCTCAACGGTTTTCGACTTTCATTAGATTTCGAACTTAGAACTTTCTTTTGGAGCCTATTGTTCTTTTGCTATTAAGCTAAGAGCAATTATCTACTTTAAATCAATTATAGATTTAAAGTTTTTTTTTTACATTTTGCTTTCATCGGTTTTCGAATCAACATCTCTCCTACGAAGTTAGTTGATAATTATGTGGTTTCATTGAAAGATAGACAATTATAATTGATAAATAAAAAAGTGAACATACATAATAACATAAGCGGATGAACGCTGAACATTTCTAACAAAAAATGAAGGTCAAGAATTTGTCCTACGGCTATATTCGTCAGCAGCCTCAAGTGCATTGCCTATCATTATACATGAATATAAATTTAGAGACATACTGGGGTGTTTTATGTAGCATCAAATTACTTATGTTTCATATTCATATCTTCAATTTTAAAATTTAAACGTTTGATTCAAACCGCAGAACATGATATACATATTAAAATCTCTTTGAAGATTGAATTTTATATTTTTTATTCTTTTAAGATTTTTTAGGGAGGTGAAAAAATTATCAATCAAACGGTTTTGAATCAACAATATGAGCTATTTCTCCACCTCTCTAAAAAATGGCGAAAATATAAAATAAAAGAAGTAAAATTCAATCTCTAAGGAGATTTCAATATGTAGATCATGTGCAACAATTTGGATCAGGAGTTTGAACTTTGAAATTGGAGATACGGATGTGGAGCACAAGTGGTTTGGTGTTCCATGAAACACCCTAGCACACACACACATATATATATATATATATATATATATATATATATATAGAGAGAGAGAGAGAGAGAGAGAGAAAGAGCAATGTCATGGTAATATGCATAGAACACTCCCTTCCGTTTTAGGAGGCTATGCATAGGACGGAAGGGAGTGTCATGTGCATATTATATGTCTATAATACGTAAGTCTATAATTTATATGGTTTGCGTGTCATTCCATACAATCCATTAAATTGTTAAATCCAACATTTATAGTTTATACCTATTATATTAAAGAGGGAGATATAATGTCTTCATTTTTATGTGTCTTCATGATGCCTCCAATTCTACACCATTTATTAAAATTAATAGATCTTTTAGATTTAGTTACATAAAAAGACATGCATGATGAATGATGTGAATTTTGAAGGCACACAAAAGTAAAGACATTATATCTCGCCTCTATATTAAAACACTTTAGGAGATGTTGATATTTGACATAGACTTATTTGTCAAATTTGAAAGAAATGGTATTTTTAGATAAAATCTTAACACACTTTTGTACGAATTTGAAGGTTCGCTCTAACTTTTTATGTATTGGTTTTGGATATAACACCAATTACAGGTCCTAAGTAGTTAATGTCAGGAAATAAACATGTTTTATCATAAACCGTATGTATGAGCGTAAAGAGAACTAGGAAGATTGTTACTTGAAACTTGTTAGTGTTCTTCTGATTTTTAATTTATTTATTAACCTTCTCTAAATAAATAAAGAACATAGAGGGCAAACGTAACATTCTTTTTGTCAATTTCTGGATACAATGAGCAAGACACTGGAGGGATCGTTTTATCAGTGGTGATAACTTCAGATGCCTAGTTTGTTTTAGTATATCCATTTTTTGTTTCATGTTTTTTCTCCACCATTCGAAATTTGAGGATATATGTGTGTCTAGGGTTGTCAACGTAATATTTTTTGCACGTTTTAACGTTTCGTTTCGTCATGACACAACGTTAAACGCAAGAAAATTTTATTGTGTTTGTTAAACGAAATGTAAGACGAAAACGGTTTTTGTTACGTGTAGTTAAACGTAGTTAAACGCAAAGTAAACGCAAGTGATTTGTTACGTTCTACTTTAAACGTTTCTTAAGTTATGTTTATATGAAGTATATAAAATCATACTTATATAAATTTGTATATCATTCTAGAAAGTTGTAAATAATAAAATTAACTAATCTGTCGATCTTTCTGAAGAGAAAAGTTCAAAGATAGTAATTAGATAATGCTGATTTAGTGCATTTTAGACTTATAGCGTCTTTTCAGTGCCTTTTAGACCTGTAGTGTCTTTTCTTTTCCTCTCCTTCTTTTAAAGCATGTTGTGTCTCTTCTTCTCAAAGATTTTCTGCACAAGATAATTTCATCTAAAGCACGCCCTCACTCCGTCACTCGTCTCAAGGTAATTTCATCTTTCCTTTCTCTTAAACTTTCTCTTAAGCTTGCTTAACAACGCATTTCAATATTCATTTGTCCGAAATAATATAAATACAACGTTCAATGTCCATTATTAGTCCAAAATTGGAAATTATTATTTTGCAATTAGTTCACTATTCAGTTAAATTTATTTACTGATCGCTTTCATTATTTGGTTAAATTTAAGTTTTTTGTGTTAGAGTTTAGGGTATAATCACTTATGAGTTGGTTTAGGATTTAGAATTTAGAGTTTAAAATATAAATGTGCAGTAATTGATGGCTTTTATTTTTATTGATCTCTTTTTGTGTTAGGGTTTAAGGTATAATCACTTATTTACTGATTGCTTTCATTTTTCACTGTTTTTTGCAGTAACTGATAACCCCCCTTGAAAAATCCAGGCATGTCGTCCAGATCATGCTGGAGATTATTCATCCATGGAGTTGGATGTATCCCGATCTCCAAAAGGTGGCCAAGGACCTGAACTGATTGTTATCGGTACCAGCACCAGCACCAACACCAGCTTCATCCAGCAAGAAGAGAAAAATGTGCAATAAGTGCAAGGGCAAGGGCACCAACACCAGCAAGACCAAGGAGAGTAAAAAAAAGTTCAAGAGGGACTTCGGAGATGAACCGTGGGAAACCACATCTGAGCTACCCCAGGTTCTGATTCACGTTCAGTTGATTGGAACGTTTTGATTGACTTGGACTCTGATGATGCTAGTGATGAAAAGGCCAATGAATCGAGAAGGTCATGGCAGTGGAACAAAAGTAAAAATTAGTTCTTAGAGAGGTTTTTTGTTTTGTTTGTATAGAATTACTCCTATTTTTTTTGTTGCATTTGAATAAGATTTACAAGAGGTTTTTGTTTGTAACTCTTAAATATTATTACATGTAAACAGTTTTGTTGTGGTTATGAAACAATTAATTTTAATGCTAATATGTTATGTCTTTATGTTTTGATTTATTTGATTTGTTGATGATGTGATTTTAATGTTGATGTGAGTTTACCTGTAATTTCTTCTATTTTTCATGATTTTTTCAATAAATATTTTGGCTTTGTTGTGCATTGTTAGTAGCAAGTTTGCCAAAAAAAAGTTCAACGTTTTGCATGTTTTGCACGTTTAACTAAATGTAGACGCAAACGCAAGAAAATTTTCTTAAATGTGACGTAAGACGTGAAACGCAACGTAAGACGTAATAGAATATTTACGTGATCGTTTCGTGCGTTTGACAATCTTACGTGTGCCTCATGATTTGATCTCAGTTTGAGCCCATTCCGGTCAAATTCTTGACTATTAAAGTCACAGGAGTTGCTCTTGTGTCGCTGCATTTTCATAGTGTTACCTGAATTAAAAAGAAAAAAATCAGGTGGTTTGTAGGGTGAGGTAACACTTTAACCGTAACATTGAAGAAGTGAGTAGGGAAATGGAATCCACAAAAATCCACAAAAATCCACAAAAGTTTGTGTTGGTATGGCTAATTGGCTAATTGGCTAATTGACAATTGGGGACAAATTAAAGGGCTGGATCACAAAAATCAAAGTGAAAAAATAAGAGCGAGTTGAATTGAAGCAAGCATGGATCTTGGATCATCACCCAATTTATACGCCCACAGATTTGTCTGCGTAGCTTTTTTTTCTCCTCTTTTATTATTGGTTGAACAACGAAACGCAGAACACAAAAAATGAAAAATAAAAGAAAAATAAAGAAAACCCAATCCATATATTAAAAGGGAAATTATCTGGGGCTATTGGAGCCGATAGGTAATAAGAGAAGAGAAGAGAAGAGAAGAGAAGGGAAGAGAGAACGAGACAAAGAGAAGAGAGATGACGTCAGGTTGTCTGGCGACGATAACGGCGTCGGCGGCGGCGGCGGCGGCGACCTTGTTCCCCTCTCCGCCTTCGCCGGAATTGCTCTCTCCCCCTCTACACAAGCAATTGCTTCCTAGTAACAACAACAAGCTTCCTCCCAAGCTCAACCTCAAGCTTCAGGTTCATTCATTCATCCATTCAGATAATTTAATTTCTTTTCATTGTGCTTGCTTGGCTTGGCTTGGCTTGACTGGCTACAACAAAATAGAAACAAACAAACAAAGATAGATAGAATTGGAACCAACCCAACATTTATGAATATGATTTATGAATATGTTGATATGATAGGATAGTTGCTCAATTTAAAGTTTAAACCCTCTCCTCTCCAATTTCAGGAGTTGAAGGGCCTACTTCCTCTCCAATTGCAATTCCAATCTCAACCTCAAAACCCTCTCCAATTGCAATTAGGTTCTGCAGTAATTCCCAATTATCATCCCGGTCTCCTCAGCTGGGATTGTTGTGAAGACGACTCGGTTCTCTTCAGCTTCGGCACAGCAGAAAAGTGCACCAGGTACCATGAGATCCTCTCCTACCTCCTCACCTTCACCTCATGTGCTGATTTCTCCCAGCTCTTCCTCCCTCCAGCTACCGCTACCATCTCCCCCACCTCCCTGCTCACCGTCGACCCCAGCGGCAGAAGCAGAATCCTCTTCACCGGCACCCCCTCCGAGATGCGTGACCTCCTCTCCGTCCTCGCTGAGTTCAACCTCCCTCATCCCACTCACCCTCACCCTCATCTCCGCTCCTCATCCAAGGTCCCCTTACTCGTTCCCTACTTTGACAGGTATGTACTCAATTCTCATCTTCAGCCGCTTCCTCCTCCAACACTCCACCTCTTTACTATGTGATGTATCGTGTACGTGCTTCATCAATCTACCCCTTTTCTTCTCATCCATCTCTTTTGTTGTTATCTGTAACAGGACTCGTGGTCGTGCAAAAGCTGCCACCAAACTATCTGCTCTTAATTTTCCCTCTGAGACCATTGCTCCTTTGAAATGGTATGCCTAAATTGGCTTTTTCGTCTTTTCTTAAACTGGACAAACCTTTTAAAAATAAACCAACTCATTGGGTACATTTTATTTTGGCAAATGTAAAATGAGCATTGCCCTCTGGTAAATTTCTCATTAGACTTACCTAGTCATTTAAACAATATGAACGTAAATAACAACTGCTTTGTAAACTCGTATCATAAAATTTTAATTTCGATTTTCAAATTCACTACTCTCTCCCTTACTTTTTTCCTTTTCATCTTTTTTCATGTGCTCTTCTTAGCAAGGGGACCGACAAGTCAAAGGCACAGCAGAAGAAGAGGCAAAAGAAAAACACGACCTACAACCGGGACATATTCCAAAAGAATTATTTCCATGCATGTGAAAGCCTCCTTTCCCTTCTTTTAGACACGAGCAATACTAGTACCGGCAGAGGAACTGCTGAGGCAATCCTCTGCCTAAAGAAATTGGGCCCTGAAATAGCCCATATCCTTACATCATTCTCCATCGGCATTGCCGGGACAGGCCTTGCAGTACTCTTCTCCGTTGCGTGCAAGATGCCTGGTCATGGCACCAGAGTCCCACTTTCTGCAACTAGATTTTTCAACACCGGATTTGGGCTCGGCCTTTTCTGGTTATCTTGGGCTGTTAATGGGCTGAGAGATACAATAGTGCAAGTGTTCAAAGGCTCCAATAAGCTCAAGACGAAGGATGAAGAGATGGCACTGAAGGTGGAGAGGAGCATCAAAGGTGTGTTATTTAGAGCGGGCACACTTGTTGCATTGGCTGCATTGAGGTTTGCTTGAAAAGTTAGTCCAGTAATGGCTTCATACATGCCTACAAAGCACCAAAATATTGTATAGATCCTGCAGAAAATGAGAAATGTTACACATGCCTTATGAAACACGGTTTATGGGAAGGAATCAGTTAGAGAAGGTAAGGAAGCAAAGAAGCTGGTCAATCCGTGACCGTTTGTGCAAGAGTGCAGTGATATTTCTCATTTTATGAAGGGTCTACACAGCATTTTTGAAGATATGTACATGCAGTGTTGTTGGTCTTTGTAACAATTATGGTACTCCTTTGTATATTAAAGTTTTAATGGGAGAACCCATTTTGTAAAGGCTGTATAAAGCTTTCTTAAATTTGAAGCGATGTGATGGTAGCTTCGCTTTTCCAGTATTAAGACCAGGAGAAAATTAAGGTCTCTTCGCTTTTCCAGTACTAAGACCAGGAGAAAATTAAGGTCTATGTTTGACCTCACTACGATGTTTTACATAATCAATTTCACGTCCGAAAAAGAAAATTGTGATAGGTTTGACGAGCCAACATAAAAATTCGGTTGATTTTATGAAAATGAATTTCAATATAGATTTAATTTTTAGTCTATAGGTTTGACGAGCCAACGTAAAAATTCGGTTGATTTTATGAAAATGAATTTCAATATAGATTTAATTTTTAGTCTACTTCAATTTATTTGAGACAAAAAACTTTATTGTTATTGTTGTTATTGTTTGACTTGCTAAGATGTGATTTCGAGAAACGCTGTGCTTTTTGTACCGGGTTCATGTTACCTTTCTCTCTCTCTTCCAATATCTGTCATGCTATTATTATAATAATCTCATTTTACAATAACAGTTCAGGAGTTTTCCTGTAAATTTCCGGGTTTAGCTAGCAAAATGAAAACTGTGTTAACATTGTGGTAGACTAGGAATAAGTTCATTTAGGAACTAGCAAAACCCTTGAGAAATGCACAGTTGATCGATTAAGCTAGCAATCTCCGCAACTGATGACACAGGTTACATGGCTAAGGTAAAACAAAATCAAATGCATCATGCATGTATGAATCCGAAAATCTAACAATTAACAAACCCTGCTAATTACATAGCATTTGGAGCTTCAATAATAAATGCAAAAGAAGACATTTGCTCCCAAGATAACCCACATTGAAGTTTTCATTTGCATTGATACACCAAGCAGCATTTCTTCACTTACAACTTAGAATAAAACAAAGATGGTATTTTCCAATTCTGTGTTGTTCATCAACATACATGCCTATCTTACATTACATGAAAGCAAATAGAAATTACAGCACTCTCCCAGGTTCTGATTCCCATGACTGTGGTGTAGCATCCAAACCAGTCACTTCTGGACTGAGAAATTGCCCAATTCAATTCTGTTAGCAGTTCAAACTAATGGGTTTCGCTCATCAGCAACGCAAACCTGG
This sequence comes from Eleocharis quinqueflora, assembly GCA_964058865.1. Lineage (NCBI taxonomy): Eukaryota > Viridiplantae > Streptophyta > Magnoliopsida > Poales > Cyperaceae > Eleocharis > Eleocharis quinqueflora. The sequence continues at coordinate 72,587 of CAXKVX010000614.1, forward strand.
AGAATCAAAGCCAACACCAGTACACCACATGCATTATGTATATACAGACTAGAAGACCCACAAATAATAATTTAATATCGCAACTTTATCTGCTAAGTTATTCAGTCCCTTCTTCTACATAATGAATTAAAAGAAAATCACAGCCGAGTAAACTTGAACTTATGATTACCCCAACAAATGAAATAATGAAATTAAAATCATCTAATAGAAAGATGAAATCAGCAACTTCCCTGCCTGCTGTCATCTTCCTGAGAATGAGAATGAAGATCGGGATCAGCATCAGAATCAGAATCATCGGAATGATAATCAGAATCATGGTCAAAGAAGGAATTAGTAAGGTAGCCACCAAAGTCGTTGTTGGAGGATATGGCGCGGCAGCGTTGGTCTGCAATCATCTCGGGCGAGAGGCCCCACTGCTGGAGCTCCTCGGGGGTGTGGTGGATGAGGAGGCTGTACTCGCCGGTGGGGCCGAGCTGCATGACGCGGATCTCGCAGTTGTCAGGGTTGTTGAGGCGCTCAAACTGCTCGACGGTCCACTTGAACCACTTCATGAGGAAGACACGGGAGGTGAGGCCGTGAGATACGATGACGAGGTTGGTCTGAGTGGTGTCGTCCTGGCAGAGGCGCTTCATGTCAATGTCGCGCCAGAGGGATTCGAGGAAGCCTAGGATTAGGATAGTAGGATGGATGGGTTAGTATTAGTTAGTTAATTATAGTAATAGGACTAGGATCTAGGAGGAGAATGAATAAGAGATGATAATTAATTAAATGAAGCAGTATACTGACTGGCAACTCGGTCAAAGACGTCGGCAGCAGACTCGCCCTCGGGGAAGCGGAAGAAGAAGCGGCCGAAGCGCTCGCGGGCCTCCTTGACGGCACGCATGCGGTCGAGCACCTGAAAATTGCCAAAGTCCTGCTCGCGGATGCGGCACTCCTCGCGGGCGCCGATGATGCGGGAGCGGGGGAAGGAGCGGCCGATCTGACGGAGGGTGGAGCGGGTGCGCTCGTAGGGGGAGACGTAGAAGTAGAGGCCCCACTTATCCTCATTACCATTGCCAGGGGAATTAGAATTGGAATTGGAGAGAATGCGCCTGATGGCTCGGCCGGCATGGCGCGCCTGGCGAAGGCCGCAAGGGGTGAGGGGGATCTTGTGGTCGGGGGTGGTGGAGTAGGCAGAGGTGTCGAGGTTGCCCTGGCTCTCCCCGTGCCGCACCAGGATGATGCGCACCGGTAGCCGACGCAGCCGAGTGATCTGATTCCGATTCTGATTCTGATTGGGATTGGGATTGCTTTCTTTTTTTTCTTCCATGCTGCTGCTCATGCTCATGCTCACTGCTCGAGAACTCAAGGAATTCAGAATTTCAGATCCCCTCGCCGTCGCACGTCACCGTCGCCAATGGGAATACAATTGGAATTAGTCTCTCTTCTCTCCTTTTATTTTAGTAATTAATTTCCTTCTCTCTGTCACTTCTCTTCTCCTCTTCAACCTCCCTTCCAATCTAATCCTCAATTTATCTCTTAAAATTGTACCTTTACAATCTGGCCTTGACCTACACGGCTACAGCCTACTGCCGTCTCCGCATCCTTCCTTCCTTTCTTGTTCACTAACAAATTCAATTCTCTTTGCGTAAAGTAACAAACAATTAGCTTAGCTCGGCTGCCATTGGGCCCATTCAACATTCCCTATTTCCTCCAAATCAATTTTTATCAGTTATCACTAACGTTTTCTAATTCATTCATTACTTTATTGATAAACTAGTAATCGTACCGTGCACAGCAACATGAGAAAATAAAGTAGACGAAAAATCGCCCGCTTATTAACCGATGCAAGCGTCATGTGTCTTGTGTCATTACGTCATGCGTCTTAAGTCATGCGGCATGCGTCTTGCTTCATGCGTCATGCGTCTTGCGGTAACTTGCGTCATGTGTCATGCATCTTGCATCTTGCATCACGCGTCATGCGACTTGCAGCGTCATGCGTCATGCATCATGCGTCTTGCATCATGTGTCATGCGGCTTGCAGCATCTTGCGTCATGCGTTAGAATCATGGGTCAAGCATCTTGCGTCATGCGTCATGCGTCATGCAGCTTTCAGTGTCTTGCGTCATGCATCATGGGGTTTGCGGCGGCATGCGTTATGCGTCATGCGGCTTGGGTCATGCGACCACGCTCGACTTTCCACGCTTCCCGCTCACGCTCCACTTTTAGATGTTTTTATTAATGAAGTATGGCTAGCATTTTCTTGATGAATTATGGGGTTGTTAACCATTTTTTACGGTTTACTTTTGGTTTATTGGGGTTCTTAATCAATATAAAGCATGAACGTTGACTAATTTAAAATTAAAAATGATTCCTATTTTAAGGCATTCATTCTCCATAAAACATAAATTGGAGAAAATATTCAAACCTGATTTGTAGTGATAACAAAGAGGAGAAGTGATAGAGACAGAGAAAAGAGAGACGATAGCAGAGAAGATAAATGTCTGCCCCTTCCTTCCAATTGCATAGTCATTTTTTATGCTGAAGCCTGTAGGCCTCGATTTATATAGCCATGGAATGAATTTTACTACAATTTTTCATGTGAAGAACGCGACTGCATCTCAACTATTGTACGAATAATTAATTGAGTCAACCTTACTAAATAAAGAAAATATAAGAATGCTGACAACACTAAGTTTAGGTAATTTTAAATCAATAAAAATAAATTTATTCAATCAACCAGCCATAAATTGAAAATCAAAACTTCTGAATTAATAACTCAAATGTTCAACTAATATCGATGCAATCAAAATAAAGCATTCAAACAAAATAAAACGAAAATTTATTAAATAGAATTCAATAATGGATAACAATAACAAAGTAGACATCCTATGAGGATCAAAATCAGGATGGTTTCCACCTTTCACATATGACATATCAAACCCAAGTATCATTATCAAGAGACCCTCATCTCTACCACACACAAATATTCAACTAATCATGTATTGATCTTAGAAAAAACAAGATCGCAAATATTCAACTAATCATGTATTGATCTTAGAAAAAACAAGATCATGTATTGATCTCAGAAAACTCTAGCTGCCATGACTCTTGCAAACATAGTCAAACAAATATTTCACGCCATTAGCCCTACGCCCCTACATCAAAGGATTAATTTTAAAAAAAACTATAAGAAAATTATATGTGTACTAAGAAACAAACTTTTTTCAAATCGAGAACTTGAACTACAAACAAAAAATAATACAATTTTCATAATTATGCATTCTAAAAAACCTTTATTTTTAATTTATAAACATCTACATGTGATAAGTATTGTTCAAAATAGTAGGGTGCTGCCAACAATGAGTGAAAAAATAATAATAAAGATTTGTACTCCTACCTCCATGCTTGTATACTTCAATATTATTGACTCTCTTTCAGATGACTTCTTTCAGACAACTATGTTCCTTCAATTTGAAACTTGTTGTTTGTGGTCAATTTCTTTTCTTCATCTTCATCTTTCATAGTACACTTTGTAATAAGACTGGCCATCAACAATTTAAAAGCAAAACAATACATTGAGTAACTTAATAAATCCACAATTAAATGCTTAAAAAATAATTATGAAGTACCTTACTACCTAGTGTCTCCTTGGGTTCGTTTGATATTGATGCTATGAAAATTCCCTCCGTCTAGCTTGTGCTCTTCATAATTTGGGGTTGTTGAAGTGCTATTGTAAAATTTGCATGGTGCAATTTGCTCTCATTGTGCTACTGTCCAATTGCACCGGTTGAGTCTAGAGCTTCAAAACCTAAAATGCTTTCGCAATTTCCTCTTCAGATGCATAACAAACAATCTCAACTGGCAACTCTCTCAAGATAAACTATTTGGTCAAACAAAGACATAAATTCATAATCAAACAATACCATACATATTGTAATGACAATAGTATCACAATGCCAATTCTCTAACAATTAGCTTCATACAGTACCGAAAATGAGGCTTAAAAGGATGCCTAATTTAATTAAACACCTCAAATAAACCAGAAACAATCCAAGAAGAAGTGTCAGCAACTAATACTACAATCCTGGATAAATAGAAAGAAAAACAAGAATTGGTGATACTATTTTGAACACTCACCTTTTTTCGATCTCCCATTTCTTTAGTCTCCTCATTAACTCATCAATTGGTTTTTCAATTTCAACCCGTGCCTTCTTGGGTTGCTATTCCTCATTGACCTCTTTGTTTTTCCTTTCCTTCATTTTTCTGTGTATCAAGATGCTGGTCTTGCTGGGTTGATGCTATGGTTTCGCTCTTTTCTTTAGAATCTTGGACATCAGTCTCAGATTTAGGAGCCTCTTTATCTTCTTCCTTTGCACCTTTCTCACCAGATGAGCCAAAATCATATTCTGAATCTGAATCAGCAAATATGATCTTCTTATTTGAGGGCTCGGGAACATAAACCCCAGATGCTGCTCCTGGATCCTTTTTGTGCACTAGCTCTTCATAAAACTAAAATCAAATGACACAAAAAATCAAAATTTCAAAAGAGCAATTTCTAATTCGAGAAGAGAGAAGGTCAGGTGAGAGGTTGACGAAAGTACAAGCGACGTTGCGAACTCCACAGAGGCGATGCCACCTAGGTTTTCTGTTCAAAGTTCAAACATAATTCTGGGAGAGCGGGAGAGAACAAAAATATTTTTGGAAAGTAGAAGAAAACTTTTGCATACAATTACGGTGTTAAAATAGTTATGGCATGGCATGAAGAATCAAGAACTCGAGTAGCTGATCTGCAATATTTAAGGTAGAGAACACCTTAACCTTCTCGTGTTTGCTTCAACATCACACCAAAGCTAGTTTCAACAATGACTGACACTTGCAAAAATAAAACTAAAAAGAGTTCATTTATACAATTTGTGCCTACTGATAAAACTAATGATGTGGTGATTGAATATTAGCTCACAGGTTTCAACTCAAATCAAATAACTTGAGAAACATAATAGAGTTAACTAAATTTAAATGATAATGTAATTGATTCTTTGGCCTTCATCTACAGGAAAACGAATCGAATAAAATTTTCAATTAAATAGTATTGTACTTTACCAGGACGTAGCTTTTGGATACAACAACCCCAATAAAGTATGGTTTTAAATTTATTTGCATGCATAACTAAATTGTAATTAATTTTCAGTAATTTGCCATTCGAATTCTAAACCAACTTCACTCCAATTCATAGCAATGTATGTTTAAGACTCAATTTTTACAACTGAATTTCAGTTTTATCCCTCTATTTTGTCATTTATCTCTGATTTTGGCTCAAATAAGAATAAGTTTAGGGAAATATGCCACAAGCAGTGGCTCGTGGCTCAAATAATAAAATCATGGTAAAAGGTTACCTGAATAAACCAATTTGTCATAGAAGGGTAAACTTTCAAGTACTAGTTAAAATGAAGACAAAGAGGAAAAATGCAAATTACTGGCAATGAAATTGAAATATCTTTGAAATAGAACAACGATTTGGATTGCAACAGACAGTCATGAGTGCAGATCCTTGATAGCCGCTTTGGTTTTGTCAATCACCTGTGCCTTTATGTCCCATGCAAACTGGTGTCTTAGAATGGCACATTTATGATAATATGCCCTCCTTATACAATCACTTGCCTATACATAGATTCATTAATTTCAATTCCAAGAAGTCAAATTATGGAGAACAGACTGATTTTTATAAAATAAATAAATAACATATGTTGGACGCTAACAGTTAACCCTTATTAATTTCTCCTAAATTCCTATCAAAGACTTACCACTAACACAACAATGCAAATATGTCCAAATTCAGGTATTGAATTGTCAGATATGAACATCCTCCCTTGATCTCGTCATATAATTTTCTCTCGCATGGATATAGTCGATCTAGAGTTGATGAATGGCTACCAACAATCATAGAAAATTGATCGACCAAATCATGACCAACCTCGCCACTGTCATATATTGGTACAAAAGCCAGATGGTCTTTGGACGTAGAAGAAATGAAAGAGACTGAACGATTCCATGTAATGACCTTTGGTGCATGCTTGGCATAATCTATTTAATAAAAATTAAATGGATGTTATATGAATTATTTGGTGTAAACTTGTTCCGTTTTGAAGAACCACTAAGATTCCTCCATATGTTTTGCCCCTTCCAGCTTTGCTCTTAGCATCCAGTATATAATTATTAAAAATATCTAGTACATTGAAAAAAATTATACCTAAACATTATTCCTCGAATTTTTTGTTTAAGGATAAAATGCAAAACAAAAGAAGTATTAACCCAACTGTCTTACCCTGGTTCAAAAGGGACTCTCTCCTGCACATAATTGATTAAAAGCCAATATCAGCTTAGACGCATATGGAGTTCCTGTTACAAGCAATGAAATAAAATAAATCAAATTTGATTAAAACCCAAAATCAAATGTCTAAACGGAACTGTCGTTGAAAGTCTTTCAACATAATCATACCTTGACCATATTATCTTTGAAGAAATGCAAATTACCAGAGATTCTTCAGAAGGAATGCGAATTACCAGAGATCATCGAAAGGAATGCAAGACTGAGCCTTTTCCTTGCCGAGATTTCTTTCTTATGGTGACACAGAGGTAGCGAGGAGAGGAGATGAATCATCTCACCTAGCGATACAACCGAATAAGTAAAGAGGAGAGATAAAACCTCAATTTGCCTGACATCATATTACTTCCTTGGGGCCATCGATTGATTTTCGAATTCGAGCAGAGAAAATAATTGGAAAGGTGAATAATGAAATTGACGTCATAGAAGGACCAGTCGATCATGAGCATTGAAACGAAAACATTGAAGCCATTAAGAGGAAGAGGAATCTGCAAGATGCCATTAAGGAGGAGAACTAAGGCGAGGCGAGGAAGAGAGAGAGGAGGCACGTCGAAGAGGCGTGCTGTTTTTGTAGAGGGAGGGAAGAGATGGAGGGAGAAGCGAAGAGACGCGAACATATGGAGAGACATAGAGGAGCAAATACGATGCGGGAGGCGAGCGATATTTGCTCTCTCCGATCTGAACGGAAGAGTGACTGGAGACGTAAAAAGATGGAGACAAATAAATCATAACCTTTCATCACACGGTAAATTTAATTGAAGCCGTACGATCAAAGGGGTATTTTTGGTAATATGAAAATGTCAGACCATTTTTTGTCTTAAAAATGGATGCATCCAGTCCTTAGATGCATTATAAGATAGTATAGATATACTTAGGTGCATTATAAGATAGTATAGATATAGATATAGATATAGATAATTGATCTCTTTTATACTTGTTTGCTTCTCTATAATTATCCATCTGTGTTTTCATAATTGCAAACCATCTAAGACATCAAATTTTATCATGTGTTTACTCCCATCTTTGTAGATTCAACAACTTTCACATTACTTTGTTATTAAAAATAAGAGCTGGCTGATTTCATTTTCTCTCCAATTTTATTGTTTGAGAAAGATAAATCGTCATGATATAATAGAGCAGACTGCAGAGGTATCGTATTGGAACGCATATGTATTGGAAGTCTTAGGTCTAAAATGCACTAACTGCAAGTGAGTCCCATTTTCTTCTTCCATCCACAATTTTCTTTGGTAGAAAAACTTCTTTGTTTGTGCTAGCTAGCTGCTGTTTATTACCCTTTTATTCTGGAGCGCAGTACACGTATAGAGTAAGAGTAGAGAGGCAAAGGTATGGATGCATTATCATTCATCAATTTAACAATACAAACCTCCAATCTAATTTCTTCCACAATTCATATGCAAAAGGAAGTTGCCTTTTAACACAAATACTATCGTCATCTATAGTTAGAAACAATCACGATCTGTCAATTTCCTTCTATTTTGTCTTCAAGTTTTAACACAGACACTATTATCATGGAAATGGAGACTAAATATGCAAAAATGTTTCAGGAGATAGTCTGCTTTCGTCAAGTCTAAGTACTTGGTTCATAAAACCATTTAATCCGTAAGTGCTTTTAACATCAAACAAAATTGTTGACAGTAATAAACTAGTCACTGCAAATTGCCTACACCCCTATCAATCTATGAATACTCCGATACCAGATCCAACAAAAATTTTGATGACCCAAAAAGCCCTTAACGCTGCTTGTTGGTATTCCAAAACCCAACCAAAATTTTCACTGATTATCATCTACCATCATTCAAACTAAAATCTAACACTGTGACTAACAGATGGGTTGATTCCAGATGACTCGCCTCCATATGAACCGGATGGCCGCCTGATGCTACGCACTTGACCTTTGCGCCTCTCTTCCCACTTCTTGTGCTTCGCCTGATTAAAACAACAAATCAATAAGCATAACTTTGTTTTTCCTATTTCTTTCTTTCTTCCTTCCTTTTTCCTACCTAAAAAATCAAATATTGATAACAATACACAACAAAGTATGATCATTACCCTGTACTTCTTCCTAGGGTTCTTCAATTCCTTTTTCCTATGTCGAGTCAAGCCCTTGTTCTTGTTCATCTGCAAACAATAGCACGGGTTACTATTTGCTCAAAATGATCACCAACCACAAACACCAACAATTTTCAATTCTCAGATTAGTTTTCTGTCCAACATTAAACAACTAAACAAGTAGCCACTATTGTATCCTTCATAGTAGAATTAATCTTGAATCAAATTAAATCATCAAAATCAATCCACTAAATTTAAGAAGACAAACTTTAACATGGCTAGAAATTTGCTAGATTGATTTTAGATTGGAAGGCCGTTTTAATCACATAATAGAGGCTAATGATGGCGCCTTGGCATGCCTAATGAAATAGATAATAGTACAGCTATGTCAGGTGAAGTCGCCTTAGAATTGAAGTTCATATTAGCCCAGGAGCCAACGTAACCCAACCACAACCCAACATACCTGATCTGGCATTCAGGCAATCTTTAAGTTAACTTAATTTCATTTAGTATGGGATGTAACTACATAAATGCATGTATATATGCATGGTGCCTAGTGTTAGGAGAACATTCAGATCAAGAAATCGAACCTGATAGGAGATCTGGCGTTTACCAGCAGCTTGCTGCTCCTCTTCATCCATTGAAGGGACAATTTGTTTACTGCAACAAACAAAATTCCCATAATTTCTTTAAAATAATGTCGAAAACTCGAAATCACAATGGGTCTGCTCCGGAGTGAAAGAAAATGGAATTAGACTGTTGAGATGAAAGTAGGTTAAGGTCTCCCTTTAGGAATTTGGCTCTAAGAGTATAGGAATGTCACATGAACTTGAAAGCCCTACTTGGCTTTACATGCAGGAGATATCAGCCAATCTATCATACCAAACTGTTAAGTTTTGAAGTTGCACGAGTATAAATATAAACATTATATATTTTCTGCCCTGTAGGCCTGAGGACAAATTATTTGTTTCAAGAGACAGTATATAAAGAGAGACAGATAGGAGAAAAGAAACATACGCAGCATTCAGTTGCTGTCTGGTCATTATCTTCACAGTATGCTTCCTCTTGGCCTCCTTGTAAAATTCATCCTCTGATGCATCATCTGCTGCCGCATCGTCATGTTCTTCATCATCATAGTCACCATGATTATCATGATCAACATCATCGTCATCGTTATTGTCAGCACCTATTCTTCCAAGTACACGCAGCTCGTGCTTCCTCCTCCGCTCACCAATGTCATCTCTCTTGGGTAGATCATCATCACCGGAGGCCAACTAACCATGCAAATAATAAGAACAAATGCTGTCGAGTTACTTGTGGCACTAAAAATCCTGAATTCTTTATACTTGGGTCTCATACACAGCATGTTATGGATAGCACCACTTGGAAAATATTTAAAATATCCTCTCCAGAAGAACTACTTGCTTCACTTGTGTAAATAAAAACACAGTAAATACTGCAACAATAAGCCACATAACGAAAGCATCCCGCAACAATAAGATCAATATTAAAAAGGAAGAAAATAATGATAGTTTCTTCATTCTACCCTTGACAAACCTTAACCTTCTTAGCTTTATTCATGACTACATGCGATAATTTGCTCTTGCTGCTGATTTTACCATTTTGCATCTCATCATCAAAGTCATCTCTACTCACGAAACTTCGACTGAAACATCAACATAAAAGTATGAGAATATAATTGAATAGAAAATACAAAAGACATGAAGCTCAGTCTGGAAGTACCCATCAGTAGGCTTTGTGCTCAATGAATTCTTCAGCTTGATTTGTGCACCACTATTATATAAACCCTTTTCTCTCAGCTTGGCCTCAAGATTGGCCCTTATCTTCAGCATCTCTAAGCTTTGTGAACCAATTTTAACATCCTGATTCACGATCCAACACAGTAAGCTTCATTTAATAAATGTGAACCAAGCAGTTGTAACTTGTAATAGCTGACCTTAATATTATGGCAAGGAGTCTATAATTCTTTCATAAAAGTGAATGCCTATCAGGTAACTGAAATCAAAACCCAAACGACAAATTTCCACACAAATTGGAAACCAGTTCCGTCATTGTTGCTTGGATTTCTAACTAACATTATTGGCTAACAATAGCTCAGTTTGTCATGGAACACCATAAAAGCCACAGCAATCTTACCATGCACTGGGAATGATGAACTAAATCCTTGATACCAAGCACAACATGAAGTGAAAAAGGATAAAAACCTGGTCTTTTAGCTTAGCATTCTGTTGTGGGTTCTCTTTAACTGGCTTTTGCTTATTGATTATTATTATATCCTCCAGCTGCATCATTTCTCAATTATTCAGAAACTATAAAATTATATAGATGTTCTAAAAAAATCACTAAAAGGAGGAGAATGTATTATACCATAAGTACTTCATCTATGGAACCTGTCTTCAAAGAACTTTCTTTCTGCTGAGTGACTAGTGCATTAGCCATCTTACAAGAATCAGCTTTATTGGCCGGATCAGCGATCTTCTCTGCTGGGGAAGGAAAACTCTCTTCAACCTCTTTCAACTGTATCATTAAAACAAAAACAGTTTAGGGTTTATGATAAACATATGCCAGTTACTATCCTTGAACACAGATGCAAGAACAAAAGCAAGATACAACTATCCCAGTTCAACCACGATGTTTAGTTTAATCCTTTCATTTTGTGTCGTGTACTAAAAAAAGAGCGAAAACCTTCTTTAGCATGTTCTTAATCTCAACAAGACGACTAATGACAGGGTGATCCCGGACAGCAAGGCCCTCTGATTTGAGGAGGAGATAGAAGCTGATTGCTTGACAGTACATCAGTAACAGTGCCTCTTTTACTTCTGACTGTTTCATTCTAGCTTTTCCTATATCCACTACACCATTCACCTTCAAAACCATGGAAATTTTAAAAGAAAAAACTGTCATTTCAAGGATATTATCTCTAAAACCAAATCAAGAAAAATAATAAACAACCTAAACTAATTAAACGAAATACTGCAGATGCAAAAACACAATTCAATGAAACAAGGTCTTGAATGACAATGAAGATGTCTACCTTGCCATCATCTGCCTTGACCTCTTTGAGTTGATCAACAGCCTCATTAAGTTCAGAGAGTAAACCAATGAGCTCAGGAGCAGAACTGTGAGAATAAAGATTATATGAGTCATAATAGTCCAGCAAACCAGATATGGGAAGTGCAAGGTAGTGGAAGAAAAAGGAGATTACCTAAAGACAACATCCATTTGCTCCTCCTTAGACAAGGCCCCGATATCCTTCTTGATCTTCTCATAGCTGGCATCCAGTGTATCCCTTCTGCTTTTCCCTTTGGAGTTGTCATCCTAAAAAACCATCCCAAGAAAAGAGAAAACTACAATTCAACGTGCCGCCTCAATGCTGCACTACATATCAATATAAAGAATTTTGTATATGCCTTTATGCTTGTCTGAACAATCTTCATAACCAGAGAACTATTCCCAGTTATTACATTGTAATACCTGGTTCAGTTGTGTGTGCGTCTTCATATACCATCTAAACAATAAAAAGAAAAGAGTAAAAAAGGGCTGTTTTAAGAATTAATCACCTGGGTCTGCTTGTCAGAATCACTTTCTTCATCACTATCACGTAACCCGAGATCTGCCATTGAAAGAGATTTTGCCTTCTCCCTCTGGATTCGCAGCACCTCAGCCTCCTCTTCTTTGGGTAACTCTTCATCACTGGACTGATTCTTTAATAACAAAGAAACAGAGGTGATTATATAATATTGTGTGTGTGAATAGACACAGAAAATCAGGAAACAAATACTCTTAAGAGCACAAAAGTGCCACATCATGAATGAAATATCTTTTATGAGTACCATAGTATGTTGTTTGAACATGCCAACAGTAGATGCTGTTTGAACATGCCAACACTACATGCTGTTTGAACATGCCAAAGGTGGTTAATTCTACTTTTACGGAAGGGTGATAGGAAGTAATGCATCTGACAAGCAATTAGAGTACCATAGTATGTAAGAAGCAAGCGAATAATAATAATTGCAGAATGTAATATAATTTGTGAATGCAAGCAAGCAACCTCAAAATCTGCAGTATCAGCACTATAATAGATGTTCTTTCTTCCACCCCAGGACTTGGTATTTGATTCTTGTTCATGATTTTGATCTTCATCCTCATCCATTTCATCTTCACCTCCTCCGAACTTTTGCTTCAAGTATTTTGCCTGCCTTGCAACTATGGATACAAGTGTGTGTGTTTGTGTGTGTTAGAAAGTAAACAACGCAGGATTGCATTTTAGTCAGCAATTAAAGAATCTTTAAGAGAGGTAAAAATGGTGCATAAAAGATAAAGAAAGAGCTATGGTCATTAGGTTAGGTCCTTACTCTTAGCAGCAAAACCTCTGAGTGGGGAATCATCTTGGTCAGCATCGCTATCATTGTCATCATCCTCATCATCCTGTTAAGTTGAACAAGAAAGAAATAATCATCTACCTACCTATCTATCTATCATTAGATTCTAGTAGGCATAGGAATAGGAACAGGAATAGGAATAATTTTGTGTGTGAGAGAGTAGAGTAATTAATTCACCTGAAAATCAAAAACAGGCTGCTCCGTATCCATATCTAAATCATCGTCGTCATCTAATTGAGTATCAAGAGGAATTACATCCCGCTGCTTGTGAACTGATTGATTGTTGATAAAAATAAATGAAATTAATTAGAAAGGAAAGGTAAGATAAGGTAAGGTAATGTGTGAGAAAAAAGAGAAGGAGATGAAAGAGAAAGAGAAGGTGAGTGAGGAGAGGAGAGAAGATTACATGCATCAATCTCGTCGTCGTCTTCCCAGAGAGCGTCGTCGCCGGAGAAGTCTCTTCTCCTCTTGGATCCTTGTCTGCCCATACCAAGGTCGAAGGAGGTCTCTTTCTCTCTCTCACTTGCTTTCTCCTATTCTGGGTCTTTCTTTCCGAAAACAAACAAAATGAAGCGTGATTAGGGTTTCCGACTTCTTACTCGGAGACTCAGAGTGGAGTCGAGTCGGGTCGGGTCGACTCACACCAAACCCAAGTCCATTAGAAATTGACAGAAAACAAAATAAAATCTATTCTAAAACTTAATTTCACCCCACTTTTATCTATAATAATTGCTAATTTATTTTATTTCAATACAGATTTGTTAAAATTTTATCATTAATTTAATAACTACTACTTAATAAATATCAAAATTGACTAGATAGTTTTTGGTCTAAATTATCTTGACGATCTAAAGTGACTACAATATGTCAGAAGTTCTAAATTTAATTGAATTGAACCAATTGATGCGAACAAATTGCTGGTTGAAGGGGTGGTGAACTTGTCCCTTACCGATAAATTGAATTGAATTGAACCAATGTTCGTCAAGCTACGACGTTAAACAAGCGCTTCTTAGAAGGCAACCCAAGCAATTTAATTTTTTTGTTTTGCACGTTTAATTTTACATTGCATTTAGTTTAATTTTGCATGCATATAGTCTAATTGCATTTTTATTTTAGCCCCAAAATTAAAAATACCAAAAAAATAAGAAAATCAATATAGGAAATCACAAAAAATTAGGGAATTTAAAATTAGGACTTTGCATATTTAATTTTTATATTTACAACATGATTTGTACTTAATTAGGAACATACCAAAAATCAAAATCCCAAAAATATATTATCCCCAACATAAAAACAAAAAATAACAGATTCTGAGTGTTATTGCCGCCGCTGCTGCAGTCGCAATAGAAACGTTGGAGGTAATTAAAGCTAGGGCTATCAACGTTCACCCTTGCAGCAGCAAGGCATACTTTTGTGGCGCAAGAGGCAGAAAATTCTACCTATAAAAGGGGAGATCACAAGCTCTCTCTCTCATATCATTTCAACATAAATTTTCCAGCATCAAACTTCTCTCTCTCAGCAACCTTTTTACAGAGCCAAAATTCTTCTGATATTCAATCTCCTGTTCCAACTCCTTGTTTTCTATTTTCAATCTCCTGTTCATTTTTCTGTTCCAAATACTTCTGACTCAGCACCAAGATTCTTTAAATTCCAAGTCCAAACACAGATAGCAGACTCAAGCTTTACGGCCGCAAGAAATCCTTTACAGCTGCAACAACACACATTGCGATCGCAAAACCTTCTTCTGCACCCGCAACAGAGCTGCCAAAGGTGCTGGTTGGAGCGAGGATGCTGCACGAGCTGGGATTCTTCACATTCGATCGCTGATTCTCGATTGGTCTGGCCAGACCAATCCAGGTTCCTCTTTGATCTTTTATTTACACATTTTTAGAGTTCCTAGGGAGCCTTTGATCTGTCGAGTCTTGTTTGACCATAACGTAGGCCAAAATGGTTGTTACAACTCGTGGCAAGCAAGCCGTGATAGGAGACGACGGTAGCACTCGCCCACACAAGACATCTCGCGTGGGTGAGGGTTCTTCCTCTGCACCAGTGGAGGAAGAGGTCCCCGAGATAGAGATGGATGACCTATCATCGTGGGCCGGCCTCCCTGTCGAGGAGTGGCCAGAGAACAAGCTCCGGAACAACGACATTCATTTCGAGAGCAAAGACGACCGACAGCTCTTCGAGGAGAAGTTGCCGAACTGTTATATCTACCAGCTTAGGTACGTCCACATACCTACAATTCAAGACCTAGGCATTCTAGATGAGGTACGCGATTACATGTCGCGTATCAGTATTTGGGAGTACGCCACGACTCCCTATATCGGTCTAAACTTGCGTTAATGTTGTCCAGGATTTTATCATATTTATAAGCGTAATATGCTTTTATTATTCTAGTATTCTTGTAATACTTTTATGCAAGTTTGATAATAGTTAATAATATTATTCTAATAAGTTAAGTACTTAAATTATTAATTAGGTCGTTATCTATTATGCCAACCTACGTCCTAACTATCTTATTCATCCTATCCTATTAACTATTCTAACCACATAACTACTTCGTATGCTAGCGTATAATTTATATAATGCTACATATAGTACAGAAAAATATATAAGAAATTCATGTTGATTACTGTTTTGTTTGTGTGTCAATCCTGTGGGATCGACAACCCAAGACTCATGTGTCATCGTCGTAGCTCTCGTTGTACGAGCTATAATTGTCATTTCCCTTATATATCCTTCTCGGCCCTCTTTATTTACGAGTCTATTGCAACTATGAGATTAAATTTGGGCCAGACCATTATTTTGTACATATTTTTATATACCAATCTCGGCCCAAATAGAGCCCAAGCTCAATAAACCCCAAAGTTGTAATTCTATTTATTTTTATTTTATCCAGCAAGGATCCAACGATACATGACCTATTTGAATCTTATATTAAATATCCCATTTAAAGGTCCAATAGTATATGTTTCAGAACCAGTGGGCCTTAGGGGCCCAAAGGCCCATAGTTTATTTCTTATTTCTTTAAGGATCTAGAAAGGTTAGAAAGGCTCAATTTCTTTTCTAATTTTATTTCATACCTCAAATGGACCCAAGCATCGCTCTGGGCCCTTTCACTCTCAATTCAGTCATCATACACATAAAGCCCAGCACATTATCCATGATGTGTTGATGTTGGCAAATCAGCACACCAGTAATCAAATACCAGAGCAATCCCGTAATAATTGAAAAACCCAAAGTTTCAGTTCAGATCAGTATACAGTGCCAAACATTTATCCCACAGCAGATTGCTCAGGTCAGATGACAGTAATGGTGCCAGAATTTCACCAACCCAACAATTCGGTTCAACCCCAGAAATCAATTCCCTGTTAAGTTCATTTCCCCTAATTTACAATGCCATCCAAAAACTATAGTGTTATCACAGTTCAAGCCTACAAGTGTGCCAATACCAGAAAAACCCCCACAGACAGACCAATAAGGCTGGCACGGGTCAGAAAAATCAACAAATCAGACCCCATAACAACCACAACAATTATATTCGTTTTATTTACCATTAAAGAAGGAAATGCAAGCACCGAGTGTATTGCAACCAGAAAATGAATGCGAAACCTCCACCAACTCTCCAGATCTGGCTGCTACCTCCTCTTCCCTTCCCCTTTTCTTACTCATTAATTCATCTGTTCTTACTAGTTTGATCTCGAGTCTAGTCTCAACACATGAGAACCAAACTGTTATGCAGAAAAGGAGAGAGGAGATGCAACATCAGTGGTTTTATAGAGTGTGGTGAGTTTAGAGCAGACACGTAACCCTGACGGGTAGAAGTCGTGGCCTCCTCTCGTAATAGGAGGTGACAAGCGTGGCTAGGCCCTATGCATGTTCTTCGAGGCGAAGAGACCAAAGGAGAGGTAGGGAAACAAGGTGACTATTAGCAGAGGAACCAGAGAGAGAGGGGAGTGGTGACGTGACAGCTTGCAGAGGAGTGACTGAGAGATCAAAGAGGGTAATAATTCACGAGGGAGTCGGTCTGAGTGACAGATCAAAGGAGACGAGGGGACAAGACGGTCATAGAAGAAACAAAATAAAGAAAAATCCTCGATTTGGTCAATTTTCACATGGGTGGGATCGCCGCTGCGGCCGTCTCGTTGTGCCCCTTTGTGTAGTCGTCCACTACTCCTCAAGAGAGTGATTCAAACGGGTACAAAACTAATCCACTTCACTTTGCCTCGACGCGGGAGAGATTGGGGAGTGGGGGATAGGTCAGTGTGATTAATGTTGAGGTTTAGACCTTGTGTTCATATGGGCTTTTGTGTGGTAAGTTGCTGCAAAACTAGATAGTGACCCAATGGGTCATGCACAATTGCAGCACAAAGGATCGAGTAAATTCTGGGGATTTATTATTTTCAGATAGGGGTTGTTGTGGCTGGGACCATGTGGGTTATTGTGTTGCTAGTCGTATTAAGCTTGGGACGGGTTATATGACCCGTTACACGCTTTCCTGAGAATTATTTAAGTTAATTTAGTTAATTAGTTTTTTTAAATTAGTTAAATTGTGTGATAATTGTATAATAAATTTTATTTGAAATTTTCCTAATTAAATTTGTAGTTTGTTCAAACATGTATTTTGTTTAATAAAGATAAAATATGTATTATTAAATTAGTTAAACCTGCATATTAAATTGTTAAAAGTTTGTGAAAATTTAATGCAACATTTTATACAAGCATTATTTCAACTTGTGATTTATTTTAATGCATATTTTTATTTGTTTTAATTTACTCCAAAATCGAATATGTATTTAGCTCAAGCTTTTAAAAAACGTTTAACGGCCTTAACGGTGAGGTGGTCGCTTAACGGTTTAACGTTAAAACGGAATTATACGAAAGTTAAATTAAAAAATGGCCAACCATTTTTTGTCTATTATTTATTTATTTTAGACCAAATTATGGTGCAAACATACACACTTTTGTCATATGTATGACTCTATGTAACTATATATTATATAATATATTTAACATTATTATTAGCATTGCTGCCTTTTTCATTGTTTAAAAATATAAATGATGTTATATGATATGTTTAATAATTAGAATTTAGAATGTATTTTATTTTGAAATGTGTATTTTTTATAACCTCCACTATCTAATTGCGTAAGTTGTACCAACATAATAATATCTCATGCCAGCACAATATAACACACAAGACCAGTGTACCCAAACAATCAACACATCATCATAACACTAGTAACTACTCGACTAAGCTCACAATAACTAATCCCAAGTTAATAAAATAGTAAACAAAAATTGAAAAACTAAATTAATTCAACAAGTTGACAAATCACCAAGTACATTACAGTAAGCATCCAGCAAAAACACAAAGAAAAAAATAAAAAATAAAAAATGGCGTTAAAACGGCCTGATTTTAACGAATTTTAACGGATTTACACGGTTTAAACAGAGTTAAAACCGTTAAACTGCAGAAAATCAGTTAAAAACGTTTTTTCCTGAAAACTTAACGCCATGACAAGTTTTTTCCGTTAAACTGAAGTTTAAACTCCGTTTTTTAAAAGCTTGATTTAGCTTTAATTATTTACATGGATTGG
The DNA here is from genome assembly GCA_964058865.1 of Eleocharis quinqueflora. Lineage (NCBI taxonomy): Eukaryota > Viridiplantae > Streptophyta > Magnoliopsida > Poales > Cyperaceae > Eleocharis > Eleocharis quinqueflora. The sequence continues at coordinate 91,024 of CAXKVX010000614.1, forward strand.
TCTTCTTCTTCTTTTTTATTATGTATAACTATTTCTATTTACTATAATATTTTATTTATTTTATATAATATTTTATTTATTATTGCATAATTTATTTATTTACACGTAAAATTTTGTTATTAGTCAAAGGCTTTTTTCAAATGTTCAAAATTTTACGGGTTTCACAGTGAGAGTTACAGTTCTATGAAGGAGAAGTATCCTCATTTTATTCTCGAGGTCGAGAATGGTCAGAAAGGAGAGATAGTGTCACGGTTCAGTCTGTCTGATGGTCATATTAAACATTAGACGGTCATACTAACACATTTAGTATTGATTGATGGTCATACTAAAGCATTAGGTGATCATACTAAGCTTGTTTGAGTAATAGCAATGAGATTCCCCAATATCATGCTAAGAATAGCTAGGATTTCCAGAAGAAGATGCCATTCGTTTGATAAGAAATAAAAAGGAATATCGAAAATTTGTGTGGCTAAAGCTGAAACAACTACTACACATTTTGTATTGATACTAAGCAATTGGGTGGTCATACTAACGCGAGATTCAATCTGACCAAAGAGAATCAATAGTTGGGTCAAAACTGAGCTTTTGCCGTCGAACCTAACAAAAGTTAATAAATAGAAATTACAATCTAACGAACGATTGTAATTCATATGATTAGATATTCTGTTAGTTAAATTAGAAATTTGTTAAAAAGCTAAGCTGTTATTGTACGTGCCCTATTCACCTATAAAATAAAGGTTTCTATAACAGAGAATTATGTGAAAAGAAATAATATCAAGTTTTGATAATTTTTTCTCTGTCAGCTATAAGTTTTTCTCGTAAAGAGAAGGGATCCGATGCCACCAATGCCACCGACTCACTTTTTAATACATATTTCAAAATTTGAAGTTCAAACGAGAAATTCAAACTATTGATATTATTCATTTCAATGAGATGCATGAACATATAGTTTTGTACTTTTTTTAGTTCATTTGATGCTCGATCAAGTGATCAAGAAATGAACGTATTAAAATTAATCCATCATAGTTAACTAGATTCATTCATTTGTTGACTCCTTGATCGAGCATCAAATTAACTAAAAAAGGTACAAAATTATATGTGAATGCATCTCTCATTGAAATAAATAATATCAATGGTTTGAATTTCTCATTTGAACTTTAAATTTTGAAATATGTATTAAAAAGTGAGTCGGTGGCATTAGTGGCACCATAAACTAGTGGCACCAGATCTCTTCTCATATATTTATGTGCATCTTTTATAAGTTATCTTTTACATATATTTTGATATGTCTCTTAATTATTGTTCCTTATATTCTTAAAATTGCAAATCCTAATTGAAAATGATGATTGCGCTTTGTAAAACTTATATCATTAAGGGGGAGCAAAATTTGAAACTTGACTTGCTTATAAACATATGCTAAATTCAGCAGGAGCTTTTGATAATTGAATCTTTTATTATACTTTGCAAAAAGGAGGAGAAATGCAATGATGTGTAACATATGTTATGCACATCACATATGGTTTGCAAATTACCAAAAGGAGAAGTTTGTTGGTTTAAACACATCTCTAGTTTGACAATTTGCAAAAAAAAAATAAGTACTAACCTTGCACAATTGAGTTTTGTTGAGATGCATGTTAGCACATGTACATAATGAAGATGCAAAGGCTCAAATATGCATATACAAGTTAAGATATACTCAAAGACATCAAGAGCAAGCAAATTGAGCATTTCAAGAGCCATGCGTTACCATAACGCATGCTCAACCCGTCACAATGGGTGCCCAACCCATCATAACGGATGCCCAATCCGTCACAACGAGTTCAAGAGGAGAAGAGCTTGAGCAGGGGGATTTTGCAAAGCCATCATTGTTGTAACGCATCCCAAACGCATCACAACGGGTTCCCAACCCATCATAACAGATCCCCAACCCATCACAACGGGTTACTGCTCAAGATGGCCCAAAAGTCAGCAAAAGAAGCACAAAAGAGAATTTCTGGAAAGGTGCCAACCCGTTATAACAGGTTCTGTAACACGTTGCAGAATTTTGTAACACATGAGGCCAAAATCAAGACTCTAAGACTGTAAGATGTTCTCAGCCTATATATACCTTGGGGATACGAACCTAGAAGACATCTGAAACCCCCAAGCTTTCAAGCATTCAATTGAGCATCACAAAGAGCATTAGAGTCTTCTTCTACAGTTGCCTAACCTGAGAGACTTAAGATAGCTACAATCATCTAATTGTCAATCCGAGAACACATATTCTTGCTAGTTTCTAGCATTTGGTGCACTACATTATGTTGTCAAGTAGTGCATCATTGTCCTTTATTGTGTAGTCAATTATACCTTTTGCCTTGTAGAGTGGTGTAGTCCCTTACATAGATTTAGGAACCTAAAATTGGTTTGCTTATTGAGAAGAAACTAAAGATAGGTTCCGTAATTGTAAGAATATTTATTGTTTAGTGGAATCGATTCCGGAAGGAAGTTTTGGTTTCGGGAGTCTCGTGGGTGTAGACCTAGTTTTTTTGTAGGCAAAACCACGTTATATTGCGTGTTCTTGTATTTCTTGATCTCTCTTGCTCTTTACTCTCTCTCTTTGCTATTCTTGCACTTTGTTATTTTGAATTGCTCAATTGCTTTTAATACTTGCTTGTTGAATTTTTTAGCTAGGTGATTAAAGTCTAAAAACTTGAATTGTAATTGTTGTAAACGCTTCCGCACTAACACTTGACCTTAGTCTCCCCCAAATCAATCCTAACACTAATTACCAAAATTAGAGACTTTTAAGAGTAATCATATTTATTTCATTGATGAAATTTTATAATCCAGGTCATCAACTCAAATGATCCACACACATTATAATAACTCAATAAACAAAATGATGAAATCATTTACTGAAAAACTAAACAATCAAACATATGATCTAGGTCTTGAACACCAGCACTAACAAAGGCGATGCATGATGAAGCATCTTGGAGTCCTTTGAGCACTAGGATTTTATCATTGGAAGCATATAATAGATTTTTCTATTTCTAGGTTTTTATTTTTAAGGATATCGACTTTGGAATCAAGCATAAGCAAGTCAAAACATTGCATATCAATGTATTTTGATATATCAATGTATATCGATATATCGATGTTGCATATCAATATATGGATATGTGGGATAGTCACATATGTGTGACTAAGTATAGAAATCAGAAAGGACCGTCACATGTCAAATGCCCATATCGACTCATCGATTTCATATCGATTGGCCTATCGATATATAGACACCCCATATTGATATATTGATACCCCTGCTTAACAGACTCGTTTTTGGGTAAGCAGGAGAGAACTTTCTGAGATGATCATCACAGTAAATCAATATATAGAAACCATATCAATTTAAATATCGATATATCAATATACCCTATCGATATATTGATATGGGGGTAACAAATTTCTTTTGTTCTTATTTCCAACACAAGAATGTACTTCTTTCAATTTCAATTTCTTATCCAAGTTGACTTTGATCTCAAGGTCATTTATCCTAATCACAATAAATTCAATCTTTGCTTTAAGATCAACTATCATGGCATCTTTAATATTCATAGCATTTTTGGACTCATCAAACAATACTTTCATTTTAGTCACATTGTAGGATTCATGATCATTATCCAAAGCAAAGGCTAGACTCATCACTAGACTCACACTCGTCATTACATATAGCATTTTTATTTAAATAGATCTTAATAGCTCGTATTGGGGCCTCCATTTCCTTATTGTTTGCTTTCAAGGTCTTTTCTTGCTCTTCTCTTTCATTGGCTATCTTTGCATCTTTAGTCGTTGTCATGCTAATCATCGTTTCAATCATTATTGGATCGATAATTGCATTCTTCTTGATGATTTGATGTATACGCTCGAGATAAGTTGATCTCTTGTTGTTGATAACTAGAGCGAGCTTGCTTTCTTCTTCTTTCGATGCCTATGCCTATTCCACTGTCATCTCCCGCTCGTCCTCTCTCTGCTGTACCTTTGATGTCGTCTCCCACCTGCACGAGATGCTTCTTGACCCGTCTATCGTCCCTTCTAGAATGAAGAAGGATGCATGCTGATGAGTGACAGTTATGATGGGGGCATTTTTGTCCTAAATTTATTTTTCTAATTATTTTTTGTAGAAAAGATTATTTAAAGGGCCAAAGTGGCAATTTTGAGAGCAAGTGTTATTTTGGGCGGCAAATGGTAAAAGATGAAGTTTTGGATGTCAAATCACAAGTTCTCCATTTTTGAGTGTCACATAAAAAAAATTCCCCTTAGTTTTATGGTCAGATTAGTGCATTTTGATCTATTGAACCCAAAAAAAAAATAATATTGATCATAAATGATTCTAATTAAATAATGAACATGTGAACTTAATTTTTGAATTAAAACTTTTTTTAATATATAAGAGTTTCCGAATCCTCCAACATCTATTACTAAACACCTCTTAATGAGTCCACGTTTCTGCTCATGGAGAATTGAACTCATGATGATCTCATGGAAGTCATCTTTGTTAGCTACTACTAAATTACTAGACCAATTGCTTTCTTAATTAAAACTAATTAGGAATATTTAGAAAGTAAAGGAGATACTATAAATAACATTGATTAACGAAGTGATAAACCGATCATGTTGAATTTAATTAATTAATTAAATTTAGAACTACTGACATATTGTCGTCACTTTAGATCGTCCAGATAATTTAGACCAAAAACTATCTAGTCAATTTTGATATTTATCAAGTAGTAGTTATTAAATTAATGATAAAATTTTAACAAATCTGTATTGAAATAAAATAAATTAGCAATTATTATAGATAATAATAAAGTGGGGTGAAATTAAGTTTTAGAATAGATTTTATTTTGTTTTCTGTCAATTTCTAATGGACTTGAGTTTGGTGTGAGTCGATCCGATCCGACCCGACTCCACTATGAGTCTCTGAGTAGGAAGTCGGAAACCCTAATCACGCTTCATTTTGTTTGTTTTCGGAAAGAAAGACCCAGAATAGGAGAAAGCAAGTGAGAGAGAGAAAGAGAAAGAGAAAGAGAATGGCGGCGAACGCAGAGGTTGATGCGCTGGATTTCGACTCGGAGGACGAGGATCTGATGGACGACGACGGCGCTCCCGCTCCTCCTGCTCCTCCTGCCTCCTCCGACGCCCCCAAGCTTCGCTCCGCCATCACCGGCGGCGACCCCGCCTCCGGCGCCCCCCGCAAGACCAAAGGACGTGGCTTCCGCGACCGCGACCACGACCGCGACGAGGCGTCTGCTGACCGCTCCTCCCGCTTTGCTGCCCGTGATTTCGACTCCCTGGCCTCCGACGGTGGGCCTGGGCCCCAGCGCTGTCAGTATCTATCTCGTCTCATTTACATTTACTTTTTCTTTTTCTTTTGATTGCTTGATTTGTGTAAGAGTCATACGTGAGGATACCTGATATTTGGGTTGGGGCAGCAATCGAGGGTTGGATCATTCTGGTGACTGGCGTGCATGAGGAAGCTCAGGAGGAAGACCTGCACAACGCCTTTGGCGAATTTGGTCAGGTCAAGAACCTGCATCTCAATCTGGATCGCCGCACAGGATTCGTCAAGGGCTATGCACTCATCGAATACGAGCGCTATGAGGAGGCAGAAGCCGCCATCAAGACCATGGCCGGCACCCAGGAGCTCTTCAACCAGACCATCCATGTTGATTGGGCTTTCAGCAACGGCCCTGCCTTCCGCAATGGAGCCGCCGCCGCCTCCAAGCGCCGCAATCCCAGGAGGCGCTCCCGCACTCCCCCAAGGAGGCGCTACTGATACTGATACTGATACTGATACTGATATCGTATCAGCTTCCGTTCCCTTCCCTTACTGGTATCTGTTCTGTAATGATTTGCACTCTAATGTTTCATATGGTGTTGTTTGTTTTGCTAGCTCCAGTTTGACAGTGTATGAGGTAGTTTAATTCTTTTTTCTTTTATATTGATGATGCTGTGGTATGGTATTAACAATCAATATTCTCATGTGGCTGGTTGTAGTTTTGAGTTTGAGGAGATATCATAGGACATAGCTGTATGTTTGCATTGAGAGCTGCTCTTTTGATATGATGTTGGTACCTTGCCATTTCTATTCCACATTCCAAACAATGTTTTTATACTTGCCATCGGTCGTCATCATCATCCTATTTACAAGAAAACCTACTTTTACAGTTGATGTTATCTTAGAAACAAAATTAACAGGCTGGAGATCATGTACCCAAAGGATATGTTTCAACTCAATGAAGAGGACCATTGCAAAGTCTTTTGCCCGGAGCCAATACAAATTATTGATCATGATTTCATTGTAATTATGTGAGGCACGTCGTGTAAAAGTCTGAACACGGTGCAGCAATCTTCGAAATGCGAGATTATAAAGAGTGAGCTTGTGAATATTTGCTGGAACGATGTCTTCCTCTTATTTAAAATGAGGTTTATAAGTTTTACCTTTTGCATTCACACTTTGGTATTAGTAGGTATAAACGTTGTTAATCTTTTACATATTCATAAGAGAGATTTAGCATGCATTTTTTGGATAGGAATATCTTGTTAACAAAGTTAAGAAATCAGCAAATAGTAAAGGAAAGACAAAAGAACGATAAAGAACGTAAGACAAACAGATTGAAGCTTTAATCTGCTGCTCTCACCTCTCAGTTTAAATAACTACTGTTCTAAGTTCTAACCACACAAACTTTCTCAGACCAGAGTGCATTTATTTAATAACTGTTCTGTTCTAACAATTAAATTAATTGGTGATGGAATGAAAGCAAGTTGAGAGATGTCGAGCAAACGTTATAGGCTAGCTAGACTCGCTCAGCTCAGCTGCTCTCCACAGGTACTGGTACCGTGCTACTTGTACAGGTCTGTCTATATATACATAAATTCATTCATATTATCCGAATCAATTAATGACGACTATTTAAATGCATGCGTCTTAATTGCTAATCTGAAAATATGTAAAATGAATTATTCAGATAGACAGATCATCAGCCCTATCGCCTTTGTTCAAAAACAATTTCAACTGCTATTCGTCGAACAAGTGATCCATAATTGTCCATTTCGATAGATTGATTAATAGCCTGTGCGCGCTGGAAGAGCCTGCCTTCTGACGATACGATATAAAAGTATAACAAATACACGGTAAAAAGCACGGGATGGTCTCAGAAACCTTAACTACACCGTAGTTCTCTCGAGTGCTGCCAGTGACAACTAATGCATCAATCTATTATTAAAATGATTCTCTGTTATGTATGAAAAATTGTTTCACTGGTAAATAATCCAACCAAACTCAGACGCATGTAATATACTTTCCACGATTTAAAGTAATCCAAGAACACCCTTGTATTACATACTAGGCATACGACTCGTGCTCCGCGCGAAAAAGTTAAATTTTAAACTTTCGTATTACAATAATAAAAGTATAATAAACCGTTTAAATAATAAAAAAAATAAAAAAGTAACGGCAAAAAAAATTTGCAAAAAAAAAGCTACAGTTTTTTTACTCAGATGGGACCATGAATATATTAGATTATATTAGATTTGATTAGATATCTCATACACCTCTATGTAAACTATAATGACTCTATTTCCGTTCTACAAAGATGGGAAGATTTTAAGCACACTGCAAAATGGGGAAAGAAAAGACATAAAGGGTAACAAAAAATACATAAGCATGCCAACATAATAGAGAGAATGAGAAACCTAAAGGGCTGCAACTACAACTGGACTTCAATTTTTTCTTTACTTATCTCTGATATGTTTTCACAGACAGAATTTCTATTAAATAAAGTGTTACTTGCTTGACCGAAGAGGATGAATTAAAACCAAACAATCCTCATTGAGCAATTCATGCTAGACATTCTTTCTTAAGATGAAATCAAATATATGCAAATCAAGAATCTAAACATTCACTTGAATCACCGAAATCATTATAAGACTAGTCCTGCTATGCCAACATATTGATCGTGTGTTTATGTTGAGAAGGAATCTGTCTAACTAGAAGACTGCCATATGCACAGTACATTAGGTATTTATCTACACAATAAAGCATACTGTCGTCATGACTTTTGGTAGGGTAGGGTGTTTCCTATAACAAAGAAGGCTACATGACCTCAACGGAGGATTCTGATTCGGCCGAGAAGGGGCTTGTCCTGCTTGTGAGAGCCGGCCTCATGGTCACAAGCGTCGATTCATTGGCTCCAGCCAGAAGCGCAGCCCTGCCGGCCTCCAAGAATCTTGCCACAGCATCCTCTGCATAGCGGTTCGCCTCGCCGACTGTCATGCCCCTGCCAATGTCGGGATATGTGTTGAGGACATGATCCCCTATCAGCTGGGACGCCAGCTGTATCAGCTCAACTTGGAATTCAGACAGAGAAACATCCTCCTTGGGTCCGTGTGGCCTCAGTGACTTTGTAACTTCTGGCAGCTTTTCTGCATTTTCATTAGTCAATTTCTTTAGGTTAGATTTCAGTACTATGATGGGTACCGGCTCAAAACCTAAAACATTAGTACTGATATGACAAAAGCAGCAACCCATGTGAAAATAAATAAAAAGAAGCACAGTATCAGTAGCAGTTATGCAGTTACTCCCGTTATCCGTCTTGTAAGTACTTAAGCCCAAGTTTATTGACCTTGAATCAATTAAACATTTATTTCATTTAGGGAATCCTATTTAGTCAACAGAAACTCCAGGAAAACCATTAGATCACAGAAACAAATAATAATTTCTTATAGTATAACAAACAAACTAACAAGTCCACAGTTTGGACTGAAATAGTTAGCCCAATGCATATACCAGTAAATCATAACTAACATTTTACTTGACCAACAGAACATCCATTGTTTTAGGCATATTGTATCAGGTGACAATACTTGAGATAGAAGCAAGAGAATGGGTTTGGCTTACCTGGGCAATCAGTGCGAGGAGTAGTACGCATGTTGAACAAACCCTCAAAAGATCCAGCCCATGCATCTCTTTTAGTGAGGAAGTTGGAGTTGAGATTGAAGAGCCTCTTCACGGTGGCGGGAATGGATGAATGCTCGTATTGCGAAGTAGGGGTGGGTCCGCTGGGTTCGTGGATCACTGGCAAAAACAGAAAGAAGAGTAGGGAAGCAGTCAGTAGTTTTATAATGATATACGGTGAGTGGTATGTACAGAGCAGAAAGAAGAGAATTGTGGGGAGCAGAATCATACCGATTCCCTTCTCGATCCAAGGGGAGATGAGAATTGTGGGGACCCGAACGCCGAGGCGATCAAACTTGAAGAAGAAGGGGTCGGGACCGATGATGCCGTCAGGATTAGGAACGCCAGAGACGGGGGTGGGGACGTGGTCGTAGAAGCCGCCGTGCTCGTCGTAGGTGATGAGGAGGGCGGTCTCGTTCCACTGGGGGCTGGCGCGGAGAGTTTCGTAGACCTCCTTGACGAAGCGCTGGCCGCGGGCAACATCGTGGGAGGGGTGGTCGTCGTTGGCGGGGAAGAGCTCGCAGTCGAAGTAGCGCTGCTCGATGACGACGTAGTTGGGGAGGCGGGCGAGCTTGGCGTGGAGCTTGAAGGTGAGGGCGTAGTTGTGGAACTTGGTGATGTGCTTGAGCTTGCGCAGGGTCTTGAGAAAGAGGGTGGCGGGGATGTTCTGGTAGTAGATGCCGAAGGTGAGGCCGTTCTCGTCGAGGGAGTCGAAGATGGTCTTCTGGGGGAAGCCGTGGATGAGATCCTTGCGCACGTTGCTGGAGAGGCCGTGGGAGGTGGCGGAGTGGACGTAGAGGCGGTTGGGCTGGGTAGAGGTGGGGACAGAGGCGAACCACCTTCAAATTCATCAATGGATCAATCAATCACTCAATAGATCTAAAATTCATAATTAAAGGATGAATCAATCATAACACATAAGAGAGCAGCTAAGAGTAATAGTAAGTACCTGTCAAAGACCGCAAACTCATTGGCCAGTGTGGTATAGACTGGCACAGCCTCGGGCGGGAAGCCGCTCATGACGTTGCGGGCCATGCCGAGGCCCATGGAGGTGGCCTGCTGGACAAAGCCGGACATGGGGGCGGGGTCGGCGGAGGTGTCGGAGGAGGACCCGAAGATCTGCTCGCGGATGGCCTGGAAAGAGTGCCCCGGGTCAGAGTCGACGAAGACGGCGTCTTCGGAGACGCGCACCTCCTCGGAGGAGGGATCGGAGGCGTTGACGCGGTTGGACTCGCGGCCGGTGAGGCCGTCGATATCGGGGCGGGAGCGGCGGAGCCAGCCGAGGATGTGGTCGAAGGAGCGGTTCTCCATGACCACCACCACCACCGTCTTGATGGGGCCGTTGATCTTCTTCCTTTTGATCCCCTCGAGGCAGTGCGCCGACACCAGCAGGTACGCCACCGCCAACCATACCACCAACCCACCTAATCCCATGCTGCCGCTGCGCCTCTTCTCCATCGGATCCAATCGATCCTCTTCTCAATCTCTCTCTATTTCTCACCACACCTGCACACAGGAAAGATTAGACAACTCAACTAAAAGTGAAACTAATTACTAACCTATGTAATCCAATTTATCAGCTTTCTGCTATCTATTTATAATAATTATTATTATTCGTTCGTCGTGGCATATGCCTGGTCATATTCTTTTTTCTTCTTCTAAAAATAAGGAAATTAATTAATAATTACCAGAGTTAGGATTGTGAAACTCTTTTACTATTTTATTTGATTCGGATCGTATTCAATAAGACAAAGATAAATAAAATTTTGCTGTTACTCTATAAAATAAATATAAAACAATATATAAATATAAATATAAATAAATATAAATGTTTTATTTTAAAATTTGTGAAAATAATTAATTTGTTAGTAATTTAAGTATTATAAGAGATCATCTAATTAATTATTCTCTTTTTAATAAAATTCTTAATTTTTAATAGAACATTAACGTTTATCTCTTGAATTCTATCTAAATTGATTTCATTCAATCAATTAGTTATTTAATGTTATCATCCTCTCATTTAATTTTTTTTAAATCTGATCGTGCAATTCTAACTCCAGTCTAATATTATATATTATTTTCTTCTTGTTAATATATCTTTGCTTGCTCTCGTGTTGTGCTTGTGTTTATGAAAATATTGATTTTAGGTGTATTTGTGTAAAACATGATTTATTTATAAAACTGAAAAATATTATATTAATATTACTCGTATCGTCTGTTATCCATTCGTAATCCTATAATTTTAACGAATAAGAGTAGAATAAAAGTAAGTAAAATTTCAATGAATAATAAAATGTAAGTAAGAACAAACAGATACGAATACACCACTAATTCGTATCGTACCTATAGACACTCCTAATGAGAGCTTTCTTTCTCTTTGTCATTGGTCTACAACGACACTTGCTATATTGGGTCTACGTGCCTAACTTTGATGTCAATGCTATGCTCAAGTGGGATCCGAATCTACTGTACGTATTTGAGATGAGCAGGATCGTGCTCGGTTCACGGATCGATCGAACGTCACGAACGACTGTAATTTGATTCAGAAAGCATATATTTTGATCGTTAGATGCGTTTTAAACGATACAGATCTAAACAAGTATACATTTGATTCCGCTGAAGTGCTTTACAAAATTACATCCCACCACGCGTGGAACGAAATCCCACCGCGCGTTGTTGCGTTTCTCCTAAATAAAAAATAAAAAACATCTACGCAATTTAGAATTAGAATAGTCTTCGATCGTCTCTACCTACCATCAACAATAACAACCACTACTATTCATTCATATTATTACTGCTTTCTTACATTAATTATATTAATTAATGATACTGATAACAATACTAGGCGCATTTAAAAAAACGGCGACTTAAACCCCCAATTTATTTCATTCAGAACACAGAAAACTAGCAAGTAGCAACACTCCCGTGTACAATTTACCTATTGACTTTCCTTCTAAGAACCTAACCTCTTTTTTATTCACTATTCTTTTCTCCAGTTCCAATCCACTCAGATTCTTTATTTATCCTCAGATATATATTCTTCATCTTCATTTAACTATATATCTTATAAAAAAACCCAAAATTTTATATATTGTTAGTTCTGATTTAACCTCATAAACTGTATCAATTTTTTTAATTAGAACGAATTGGATTAGTTTACTTCTCAAGTTTGGATCCTACTCTAGCTTGGGTGTTTAAAAAGAAAGAAAGAAAAAAGAAAGAATACTTTCTTAAATCTGGAAGCTAGTTATACCACTTGTACAGTTTTGGGCCACAATAGAAGTACCGGTGCCGTGCTAGTTCAGAATTTATATAATGCATTGGAATTTTCACAATCAAAAGAGATAATTCCTACCGAAGCATGAGAAAAGAAATTCACGTCTCGTGAATCTGGATCGTTCATTAAACTTTAAGCTTCGTGTGTGTTGATGTCAAAGTTCAACGAACAGCTCAGATTCATGTGAAGTACTTGAAGTATTTCATAGAATATGCACTCTTTGAAATGTATGAATACTATTAAATGATTCTACATTATTCGCAAGTCGTAAGAGAGTCATAAGGACGAAAGAGCCATAAAATCGCAAGCAACATTGACATCAATTCTAGCAAAATAGGTAGGTTATTAATCATATTAAAGAGAGAGAGAGACATAAGTTATTAGAAGAAAATCCGGGTTAGCCTTCTCATTAGATAGGTTCTTGTCAGAAAATCAGCCAACTTCCCTTCTGATTTCACATACAAAGTTATGGCTTCGATATTCAATTGCTTGTTCATGACGAATCGATCATTCTTCATGTGATTGCTGCGATTATGCTCGACTTAATTGTTTGTATATTATTTACAGATTTGTTGTCGCATTATAATTACAACAAATCTTCCCTAAACAAATTAACGCAACTCAGATAGCAGTTTTTTCAACCACGTCAGCTAAAGATGTCGCGACCACATCTTAAAAGTTCTGACACACGTTCACTGCCATAGTCATAGTCTTAAAATAAGCTTCAATTAAAGATGTGGCGATCATATCGTGCTTCTTGCTTTGCCAAACTGTGTATTGTGTACAGAAGTCTTCGTGATCTTTTTGGGTCATATTTGAGCCCTTTCATGATTGTAAAATTGTCATGGTCGTTCAGATAAAATGCGAGTACTCATTTGAACAGTTGTTGAATTGTGGACACTAATGGAGAAATCAATTTGATATGGTTGGTTTACCATTATCTCTGCATCTTTATTGATCCAACCGAGCTTGTAAGGATATGAATGTGCTGAAGCTGACAAATTGAGCGTCTTAACTACATTCTAAGAGATTATGTTCTCTCAACTTTTCGAATCAATAGAGGCTCTTGTCTGGTTCAGACCTGCTTATAATTGAAGGAATATGACAAAGTGGTGTTTTGAGAATTGATGAAATGATTTGTTTTGATTGAAACTGTGTTGTTTTGAAACTATGTTGTAATATCTGATGTAGGTTGGGCATGTTTGTTGGTAAACTATGAAACATGGTGATTTGGTCTGTTGTTGTTGTAATAGGAATAGATAAACTAGTTTCTAGCTGATTAGACTTGGTTCTTTTGGTACATCTATTCGTTACCATATAGTAAAGAATGGATATCTAGGATTCACTACTATATGACTTTAAAATTTCTGTTTCAATGAAACAGGCGGATTTTTATCCTGCTTTTAGTAAAAAAAACTTTCTGAATCAATGATTATGTTGCACTTCTTTCCATGATTGAGCATTGAGTCTTAAAGATGTCGTGCATCTTCCAATTCTCCTTCATTAGCAGTGTGAGACGATCTTCATGCAACTAAGCTTTCCTCATAAACATCTTCGAAGTTAGCCTCGTAAATCTATTCGTCTCGAATATCCTATTCTTTTTCTTCATCGTAGTAATCATCTTGATCAACGACAAAATGAACACGAGTTTTTAGGACATTTGTTGGAATTATGTCCGAGGGTATGACATATATGGCATGAAATGTTAGCTTGCGGTCACTCGGGATGCTGCGGTCTCGCGGAATGTTATTATTTTGGGTTGGTTACGAGAGGTGCAGTGCAAGAGGAATTCGAGTTGGTGCTTGATTTGACTACTGGTTGATTGACATTCTTTACGACCTCGGTTTGGTTTCAACTCGGGATTTGCGAAGTCCTCGGTGTGAAATTACGAGTTCAGACTTGTTGTTGCTCGACTACTTTTTCTTTTGGTTGAGCCTTGAAAATCATGTGGAAAGTTTGAACTATGATTGCATCTTGGATGAGGTTGCAAAGTCCATGGAGGAATCGTACAACTCGTTGATCCTCGGTTTTGTTGAGTTGATTTCAAGTCTCCAATTGATAAAGTTTGATGGTGTACTCATTCACACTTCTCGAATTGTGAATGAGAGACTAAAACTGTTGAAACAACGTTTGTCGATAGTTGAGTGGTAGGAACCCTCGGTTCATATCACGCTTGAGTTCATCCCAATCGGTGAGAGGTGGAAGATTTTTGAGATAACGATTGTAGTCATGTCACCATGCCGCAGCTCGTTCTCAAAATCGAATACTAACCAAAGGTACACGTTTCTCGAGAATGATCTCTTTCAATTCAAAAAATTCTTCTATAGTACGTGTCACACCCCAGAAATAATGACTAGCTTAGGGGTATAAATCCCGCCACGTGTACTTGATTTCAAGTACACGAAAGGCTTAATTGGCCACTCAGAAACACATATAAGATTTATTTATTATACTTAATTTGAAGAAAAAGCACACATTTTACACAGTACATAATCATCCAATGAATACATATATATAATCCAGCGTCTGGATACAAGGTTTTCAGCGGAAGCAAAACAAAAGTAAAATACATACTGAAGAGGGCGATCCCATCAAAGGATGTGGGACCGACCCTAGCTAACCTACTACACACTAATCCTAACAAAAAGGAATAAAAGAAAACAATGAAGTGATCCTCAAAACGGAAGACGCTGGGGACTCCATCCTAGCGCTCTCCTCTGGACAGCAAAAGAACTTCTGCTCCTTACCTGGACCCCACAACCAACCGTGGAACGTGAGTAAATTATAAAAATTTACTCAGTGTGGATTAAGGTCCAGCCTTTGAGATTATATCCGATTCAAGGTTGGACCATTCACTTTTACTGAGATTAACTAACATTTAAATGCTACACCTAAATGTGTATTTGTCCACCATTAATCAATTTAATGTTTTATCCAAAGGACGATACGAGAAAGAAACCCAAAAATATCATGAGGAATAATAGTATATATATATAGGTAGTAAGAATAATATCAAGGCTCCCAGACAAGAAACGATTTGTCAAATTAGAAAACCCCGATGTAGGACTTCAGGATTCGCCCCCTCAGACGGGTTGTAACCACAAGCCTAAGGGTATTGTTAGGCGGGTCCCAGATCAACCACAGGCCCAACGTAATCGTTGGACGGGTCTCAAATCAACCACGGCCTAACTAAAATCTGAGTTTTCAGAACGAAACGCCCTGGTAAATGCATGAGCGGCTATAAAAGAACACACTCGATCAAAAAGCGAACCGAGAAACCTACCCTCACAAAAGATAAGAAAATAAATTTAAACTCTCGGTCTCAGCCGTCATACGGAAATAAGGAACCGACTATCCGTTTGAGTAACAATAATAAAAGGGAACTCCCTGTACCAACCAGGGGCCAAAGGAGAGCCCCAAACTTCCTCTGTACCAACCAGGGACCAAAGGAGGAAGTCCTTCGAATATTAGGAGATCCCGAAACATCGGCTAATAGAAATATAAAGAACAGAATAGCTCCAATACGTCACATATGACACGCATACTCTAAACTGAGAAACCGAACCTTAATCACTCAAAGGAAGATATTATAATATTTATACTAGTAAGGATCTTGAAAATCAAATACTCGAACTGGCACTACGAGCCACCAAGTGATGGTCATCGTTGGTGAGCAGTGATCGAATGTCCTTAGGGACATCCCGAGAAATGGACCCCACGGGCGTTGAGCTTGCGTACGTAATCCATCCTCACGATGCCCCCAGACTACATCCGTCCTAGCTAGACTCACCGGCCCGACTCTCATCACTCCCAACGAGAATATATAAATAATATTTGATACGCATCTACCTATAGCTCTATAAGTAGTCTAATAGCCTATACGATCCATATAACAGATCTCACGTGCAATGTGAATGCAGGTGACATGCAATGCAGGTTGGTCAAAATAGTTGGTTCAGTTACCAATATGAATTCATGACAGTTCAAGATCTACGGGCCTGATTATAAATTGTTGGTAATTTGGTACTGCAGTTCAATTTAGGTAAGACTGGTAGGTCCTAAAGAAGAGAGAAAGGAATATAATCCCCAGAAATCCACACCTGTTAACGAAGAAGTGCGGCGTTGATATCTAGGCGTTTATTTGGAGAATCTCTGCAATGTCATCGACTCTGTCAGCGCCCACATGGTCAAGAGTCACCTTGTCTTCCTATTTGGCGTTAGGATTTTATCAGTCTAGTGTGTTGTAACATTCTTTAACTTATGAAATCATATAGATAAAATCTAAACGTTGAGACGTCCTTGATGCTCCTAATATAATGTCATTATCATGTTTACTTAGTCAGATCTCTGTGCAGTGTCCTGTCTGCACAGAGAGTGTGAGAATCCTGTTCTTATAATTTTCTATTTCTTTATTCAGTGCTCAATTTTAATTTATTTATATAAGTGATATCTTAAATTATGTGTTTGCTAATGTTCTGATTTAACTATGTCGTTAAGACGATATCCTATAGAAAACTAGAGAAATAGCACGAAGCAAGCATGTTATAAATTCAACCACTTTTAGTTGTGCACTTTTATTATTAAACTAAGAAAAGAGGAAAGGAAAATAGTTCATTAGATATTAACTAATATGTGTATTTATATTATGTATGTGTTTATAGAGAAATTGATCAATATATACATTTATGTTTATATTATTACTTAGTCACATTAACGTATGTGTATCGTACGTAATTAATTGGGTAATACATTGTGATATAGAAAAATTGATCAATATATATTATTATACATATAATTATACTTAGTCCAATTATGTCGGTGATGTGCGATATTTATTAATACACATATACAATATATTTAAATGTGTTTTTAAAATTAATTAGTTGTGTTATTATAATATTTAATTAATTTAATCGTCGCATATAATTGTAAGTCAAATATCAATATGTCATATACGATGTCGTACCTAACCAATTATTCTACCATATAACTATGTCGTATATTTATTTGTTATATTTGTTTGTGCTAAATATAGTATAGAATAATATATATAAACACAAGTTGGTAAATTTTTAGTTTATGTTTGGTTGTGTTAATTCTTTTGGAAAGGGTGAATTATATCACGTGTATTAAATTATATTTTAAATTGAGTAAGATTATTCATATAGATGACAATGACCATTATCATATAATAACACTGTTTATGATTAATAATAAATACAATATTAATAACTCGCTATTTGGTAGTTGCATGTTATAAGGAGTTTAATTAAGCATTATGTTTAATCCTATATAAGTATAGTTCATTAATTAAGTATTCAATTTCATATATTAAAAATTATGTTTAGTCTGACCAAGTTGTGTTAATCTTTATGAAGGTACTTTAACGTCAATTATGTCTTAGTATTTTATTGACGCGACATTACCTAGAGGAATTTGCAAAGTTTACACGAATATAGATGCATATTCTTTCTTTAGCTTAAATATTCGTCAAGCCTGTTTAATGAAAATCGTATTGTCATATTCAGTTACTAGTTTCTATTTCAAGTATAAGATCTTATGTATTTATATTTACATTATTTATTTTTATGAAATTAGTTGAGATTCTAGTTGATTAAGGTAGGATTTAATAAATAATCATACAAATACATGATAATAGACAATAATTATTGTAGTAATGTATAATTATATTTAATTCGGTTTGAATATTATCCTCCTTAGTCCTAATGGTTACTTTTCTATGTAACAACAAATGTGTATATATATATATATATATATATATATGTATATATATATTTATATATTTATTTGTATATTTACTTCACTAAAAATCTATTTGACTATTAAAATGCTTATTTAACCTATTTCTATTGTTACCAAATTGATCCCATAGTTTTCGGCATTTTATTACGATCGTTTTCATGTAATTTCCATTTAAATAGGTTCTTTTTCCAACTTTTGCAATGTTGTCGCAAAACAGTCCCTGCTCAGGGACTGTTTTCGAAACAGTTTTAATTTTTATTACAAATTAGTCCCTGGCGAGGACCCAGTTTTAAGGAAACTTAATTTTAATTCTTAAATATGCCCCTAAAGGACCCAGTTTTCAAAAACATTCACAGAAATGCCCCCAGAATTTTTACAGAAACCAGTTTCTTTATAAAAACGCCCCTGGAGGCTGTCAGAATCCAAAATCTTGCTGTTTAGTCCCCGATTTTTGCTGAAATCGCATCTGGACCAATGCCAGACCCGTACCAGCATGGAGAACTTGCTGGTACAAAGTGGTACAAGAAATTTCTGAGTTTTATTTTGTTATTTACATTGTATTACAACATTTGTACCATTTTACAGCAAGACACGAAGCTTCGATGCCTAACCGAGACTTTGTTTAAAGGGGAACAAGCACGTACCAGAAACGAGAGAGGTGCAACGATGGTAGCGGCTCGACAGCGATGACCGTCCAGTGGTGTTGGATCAGCGGGGAAGAGCTCATGACAGCGGAAAATAACTCGATCCCGCGGGGAAATGCTTGGGTCAGCCGGGAAAAGTTCAAGGCAGCCACGAGGTGGGGCAAAACCCCCGTTTTCTTCTTCTTCGATTCGAATCCAGCAGGAGAGAGAGGGAAGGTCGGTGGAGAGTGCAAGGAGTGCGTGTGTGCGCGGAGAGAGGGAGGCGCACACGCACAGACGTCTGCCTCGTGCAGGGAAGCCGAGTGACGAACTCTATCGCGTCGGAGAGGGGCGGAGCTCCGAGGAGTGAGCCGAACGGAGAGCTCGAGGGGGGCTCGCGTAGGAGGAGCCGCGTCGGCCTAGTGGCTGGCGACGCCAACAAGGTGGCATCCATTTTTTTTTTTTTTTTTTTTTTTTTTTTTTTTTTTCTTCTCTTTTGGTTTCTGTCACAAGTGGGAAAGGAAATAGAGAGGTTGAGAGGAGAGATGGCATGGAGGTCACGGGAAGGAGAGAAAAGAGAAAAGAAAAGGAAGGAAGAGAGAAAGGAAAGATAGAGTGTAATTTGATTGTATGGGAAAAATTAGGGAGTAAGGCCCCGTTCGTTTGCATCCCACTTGCGTGGGATGAGATTTGGCGGGTGTGGGATCCACTAGCTCATTTGCTAGGAACCCGTGTCTGTGGGATGAATGGTAGGAAAGCTAATATAGGCGTTCGTTTGTCACGTGAAATTTCAAGTGGGAAGTGCACTTTTTATTTTTCAAGGGTTCAACGCAGTGAGTCCATATTCAGATCACCTCTTTATATTTTTGCGATTGCTACTAACCTCATCAGTATGAATGACAGATAAGTCAAGACTTACTAATATTTGTGCAAATCAATATTTTTCAAAATCGATCCAGTCATTATGGATATTTGTAGACAACACTCTCTGGTACAAAATTCCAGAACAAATCAAGTATAAAATAGAATTTCGACCAGCTTTTAACAATGCATTTGTTATTATCAAACCAAATATAGTGGTTCATTGAAGATAAGAACAAAGGAATGCATAACTGATGTATAAACATACAAACCAGCATTGACTTCTAGCTAATTTGATGTCAGTACTTAATAAGGGATGTAAAATCGTACTATATATGAAATCAGAACATAAAAAATAAATTGTCTTGCTCCTTATGTTGCTTCACAGAGAAATTTGCATTTGGAATCTTTGCCTTGAAATGTCGGATCACTTCATTCTATCCAACGTTGCTCCAAGCATTTTATAAGTGTGTACCTGGTCTATTAAATTCAACAAGCATTTCTACAAGAAATGCTTGTTGCAACTCATTCCAAGCAGCCCTATTGTTAGCCTCATTTTCATGACCTGAAAATGAATAGCTTGTTATAGTTCAGTTGAATATGAAAGCATACATAATTTATGTAGCCGGTTCAGCTGGTGCATCCTCAATATGTCCCAAAACTTTAAAATGATGATGGAATATGCTTCTACTTTGTGGCACTACTCTTAGAGCTGAGCAACGTGCCAAACGATCACGGTTTGGCACATAATCGTATCCGTGCCACTTAGTTATACGTCAGAAAATTATTTTTCGTTTTCGTATCGTATTTGAAACGATTCCAAAATAATTTCCGTTTCCGTGTCGTTAAATAAAACGGCACAAACGGTGAAACGTTAATTTGAAATAATTTTCATCTGGTATTGAAAAATCAAAGGAAAAAAATCTAAAAAATTGTCTAAAAATGATTTCTTCTTGGAAGGGAGCAAATCAAGCCAGCAAGGACTCATCGTCATCATCGACACGACGACACTGCCTAAGGCAGAAGAGAGAGAGAGAGACAGAAGTGACATAGTCACAGATAGGGAGGAAAACGAAGCAGGAGAGCGGCGCATGCGCGAGAGAAATTAGGGAAAAGAAGAGAGCAAGTGAGGAGAGCGGCGCTGAGAGAGATGTCGAGTAGGGTTTTTAGAGAAGTACGCCCTCAGGAAGATGATGGATGAACGCGGTCCAATATTTTCTAAGTGCAGCAGCTGAGTTCTTCACTTTGGTCTATATAGACCGAGTGCACCTACTAAATCCCTCGCGTCTATGAAACGGCAGAAACGAAAATACGAAAATGAAATGGTATCATGCCGTTTTCGTATCGTTTTATAATACGCAGTATAATTTGGTTTCGTGCTTGTTTTGTTTACAAGACGGCAGTCGAAATCCTTGCCGTTTGTCGTTTCGTGTTCGAAAACGCAAACGTTACACGTGTTTTTTTTGCGTTTGCTCAGGTCTAACTACTCTTTTGGAGAAAATTAAGAAAAATTAGATCAAATGCAAAGAAAATTTTAATTTGCAATTAACCTACTAATATAGAATGCTAAATATACATGTGCTAAAAATAATTTGAACACTTCCAAAAATACCCCTGATGGTTTCTCATTATTAAGGTGTGGGGTGCGTACTTGGTGAAATTGGAAAAAATGACGAGGCAAGTTTCAGGTGCTATATCAATACCTTTATTGTAATACACCAAAGCACAATATCAGTATTAGCATAAAGACTAAATTTTAAATTATGTGTAGCAAAATAAAGAAATGAATGGAACCAACAAAAAATGATCTAATGGTAAACATATACCTATGCCGAAAATACCCTTCAGATTTAAATAATTTTCTTGACCTAAAAAATAAATAACATCCTTAGTTTAGTTGAATATGAAACATAAACATAATTTCAGACAGTGCATTGGGTCAACCGGGTAATTAAGTCCTTGAATTACGTCAATTGAACTGGGAAGTTAACATGGTCTTGCTATAATTTCTTTTTCTTTTTTAACAGATAATATATACCTCTTCCTATGGCATAAAAGAAAATGCAAAAGAAAATGCAAAAGAAAAAAAAATTGATGGCTCCTCTTAAAAAGAACAAAGATAGAAGCTATCCAGTATCTTTCTGGTATTGAACTATATTAGTCAGGTTCAATTCTAGTAGATATACTATTGATGTAATATGATTTAAAAGCTTGGACCTACTTAACATGTGAAATTGAGGGAGGGAGGTTTGGATTTCGTATGTTAGAGTCAATATCAAATTTTAAGAAGATTTCTTGGAATTGTTTCTACGGTCAGGAAAAAAAGAATACATAATAGTTCAGCAAAGAGATGCATCAATATTTGAGTTTAGTTACAAATTCCAAACCAGTTGATAGTAGCTTGATATAGCACCATCTTTTTCTAACTACTCAACCAATTGAAATAGAATAGGATCGGCCTATTGTTTGATTGAAATACAGACTGCACTAATTAAACCTAGTACATCACAAGCTCGTAGTAAGGGGAGAGAGAGTGTCCAGTGAGCGAAGAGAAAAGACTGCTATATTTAGAAACGAATTTGACTTTCGTTCTCAATTTTTTACTATGCTACTTCTCATTTTCGGAAGCAACAAGGAACGAGACCGACGCGAGAGAGTGGGTGGGAAAGAAAAAATTAGATCCGAGCAGACAATTTTTTTCCTATGAAATTGTATGTAGGTGGGAAGTAACGAAGGAAATCTCACCTCTACCCATCGGATAAAAATGGCTCACCGAACGCAGATGGAAAATTTCCAGCGATGGGATGGGAACCCTCACCCAAACCCACTCTGTGGGATGATACCGAACAGGCCCTAAGAGAGTGGGATGGTAGTCACGGCCTCACGGGAAGAGAGAAAGAAGAAGGAAGAAAGTGGGAGATGTTGTCATCCCTCCCATTATCTTCTATGGCGATCCCAACGCATGTCCTCATGCTATTTACTCCATCCAGGTCCGAGCGGGTCACTTCACCCACCACACAAATGGTGAAGGTCACATGCACATTTATGGAGGAATTAGTGGGGTTTGAGTGCTTCTACAGAACTAGTGGTGCGGCCATACGCGGGGTAACTTGTTGCAGAGGCAATTCTCATCCTCCAATGACTCGCTAGATATGGTTTGCTTGGTCCGAATGGTTTGTAAGGAATTTTGGAGCTTATGGTATACGGTTTGAGTGGCTAATCGTGTTGCAAGTTGTGTTTAGAAATAAAAGAGTTACTTTGACTCGTTTCAAGGTCCATAGACTTTCTAAATTAATTAGTAACACTTTTGTTATGCATAAGCATTGTTATTTATTTTTAAATCACCCTCATGTCATTCGTGTAGACTTACTATTAGGATTAATTTATATATTTCATTGTATATTTTAAATTTATTCAGTTATGATTTTGTCTTAGCTTATAGGTACTTTATGGTATTTTTAAATTTCATACTTCTTAATAGGCGGGGACTTATTAATTAAATTTTCTTCCTTATCCTTCGAAAATTTGTAATTTATCAATTAAAAAGTTTTATATTATAGATATTTTTCTAAGTTAGATTAGGGTTAATATTTTACTTAATGATGAATTTTATAATTAACAAGATAATTATTTATTAATAAAATTATCAAAAATGGCGGGTTTCACAGTACGTGTCTAATCGAGAAACTCCTCGAATTTCAAATTTCTCGAAAAGTCATGAATCTCAACACGAATGCCACCATCCTAGTTACGATCACGAGTGGGAGGATTATTTCGGTCTCGATTACCATTATGAGGGTTGTCTCGGTCTTCGTTACCATTATTATCGCTGCCTCGGTCTCTGTTGTCATTTTGGTTTAGTCGCTCCAACGGAGTTGTGAAAAGCGATGTGTTTTGATGTTAGTTTTCATCCATGCGATGTTGTTTGTCATTCATGTGCTGAAAGAATGCATCCTGATTCTTCAGCATTAACTCGATGGGGGCAGTTATGCGTGGATCAACCATTGCTACGATAATAGTAATGGTTATGATAATTTGGAACTAGTGATTTGTTGAGGTTTGATGGTTGTTGTAGATACAACTTCACGCAACGCAAAGGTGATTGTCGAACTTGCTCTGATATCATTTGATGCAATATCGATCCCAAATCACAACTCCACCAAGTGACATGTTGTAATAAATTATTTAGTAAAATTAGAAACAAAGAAAGTAACTGCTAAGTAACAAAGAAGAATTCTCAAAATTCTTAGAAACTAATTGTCGGCCGCTCTTTCTGCACCTCCCCTTTTCAAACCCTCTTTTGGCTGAGGATGCATCCTTTTTTGAAAAAGATGGACATGTCATCCCGAACGAGCATGATTTATCTTTTGTCACTTGAGTGCACGCTATCGTTCAGAGTTTTGTTTATTTTGACCAATGAGGTCATGTGTTTTTAAGTATTGATCAGGCACAAGCCCCTGTCATTATTTACATGAGATATTATCTCAGTCCTCATATCCATGATTCTCAAGCGATGAGAAATATACTGAATAACACAAGGCTATTTTCTAAAGCAATTTGATTTGATTTGAAAGAGCCAATTTGTTTTAAATCCTTTATAATAACCATTTTCGAATGATATTACTAACTAGAATTTGTGCGATGTCACTCCAATGTCCATTTTCGAATGATATTACTAACTAGAATTTGTGCAATGTCGCTCCAATGTCCATTTTGTTTTCCTTCTTTTTCTAATAATAAAAAATTCGGCTAACTTATATACAAATTAAAATAATGTCAAACTGAATTCTAATAATAAAGCAACAAATAGTTATCTACGGGATAGGGCCTTCAAAGCTTGAAAAAAAAGTACATCCGATATGGTCATGGATATGGTTGTAATTAAGAGCGCGCTCTTCCAGCCGCTGCCGCCTCCGAGGAAGGGAATAAGCAGATTGAGATTGAGATTGAGATGTGTTGAGAGCGAAGCGGTCGAGCTTCCGGGAAGGGAGCGCAGGCGGCAGCGGCAGCAGCGAAGGGAGGCGAACAGCAGCAGCGACCCCCTCGTCTCCAACTGGAAGGAACAGATCGAGGATCGCCTGCTCCAAGAGGCGCAGGTAGCTATTGCTATTGCTATTGGTATTGCTTCCTTTATTTCTATTGCCTATTGCTATTATCTATAATTTAATTGCTAATATAATTGCTACTGTAATTGCTGGTATATGCACTGCCCTGAAGAACTACAAGAAACAGAAGAAGCTGAGCCAGCAGTCCCAGCTCAGCATCAACACCCTCACTGCCCTCGGACCCCAGTGGTGGGCCCTCCTCGTCTCCCGCCATCGCACTCCCGAAATCGCCGCTACTCTCGCCCGCTCTCTCTCCGCCAACTTCCCTGACCTCCCCTTCAAAGTTTACAATCCCTGCATCTCCGAGAGGACCGTCTTGAAGGATGGTTTCATCCGTGTCAAGCACCGCCCTCTCGTGCCCGGCGTCATGTACCTCCACTGCACCCTCAACCGCCAACTCCATCACCTTGTCGAATCTTCCCCGGGTGTCCTTGGCTTTAAAGGCTCTCAAGTTGTCGCCAGGTAACTAACTTAATTCACTCTCATTCAATGCATTGCTTCTATTGCAATATTGTACAACTCACTCTTCCCGCTTCTCTATCTGCGCCGCACAGGGACGAACAATTCTTTACCAAACCAAAACCCGTAAGCCTTGATGAAATTGAAACCATTCTCCTACAAGAAAAGGACGAACAAGCAAGTGTTGATAAATCATATCAAGACAAGCAAGCTCAATCTAAGAAACCTCCCCGAACTAAAAAGCTCAATTATGCTTATTTTTTGCCGGGGGTCAGTGTTCGTGTTCTCTCGGGCCCCTTTGCAGATTACACTGGTTGCCTCAAAGATATAAACATTAAGAAGAAGAAGGTTTGTTACCTCCCCTATACTCTCAACTCCAATCTGATTGGCTCATTGCTGTTATTTCTATTTAAATCATATATTACTTGATTTGATTGATTACCAAGAAAAATCATCTTCCTCAGGCAACAGTCGAACTCCTGCTGTTTGGAAAGGAGAGTTCTGTGGAGCTGAATATTGCTCAGATTGAGGCTGTTACTGCATAATTCATTCTCTGAAGCAATGTCAATCGACCACGGAGCACTCTTACTACTACAATTTTAATTTAATGGTCGCATTGCTTGCACCCAATCGTTAATGCCCCAGATCTTGCAATGCATTTCTGTCTGTGTTTTCTGATCAAAGGATGCAAAATCAAAGTAGAGGTGCATGCATTTGCATTTGCAACCTTTAGTTTACAAGGGAGGGGTCCAGGACCTGCTGCAGTAGAGGGATTCTGGGATTGTAACAAAGTTGCAATGATCATTTTACCAGTAGCCTAAAAGCCATTCAGTCCCTTGGAAGGAAAATGCATGGCATGCAGAGATTTGTACTGACTTCTAAATTTTGCAATTCTTTTTTTTTTTTGTATAACATAATTTCTGTGATCTTAATATTTAGACTGTTGAATAGTTAAAGTTAGTTACATGGCTTTTCTCTGATTTTGTGGTATCATCATGTCTATGTAGTGCGTTGCCATTTTAATTTAATGAGCAAGTGTGCTGCATGCTGTTTATTGGCTGATGAGTTGCAGCTGGTTGTGTTTTGTTATCCCTCTTCACCTTCTCATTTATTGTTGTTGGTAAATGGTAATCACAAAAAGACAAAAGTCATAATTTCTTTTCTGGTTCAACCTACTTGCCTTGCCTTGCCTTGCGTCCTTACCTTGTGGTAATGATCTTCTTGAAAGGATGAAGTTATAAATACATAAGAATGGGCTTGATGAAGAAAACCAGATTAGAAATAAGTAGGAATTACATAGAGTAGATACGAGAGATGGAGACAACTGACAGTGCCAGTGCCAGTGCCAGTGCCATAGCACGCATGATGCATGCATAATCCCATTTAGACCTGATGAGTTATTTCTGGAGTTTTGACATAATCTGAATTAAAGGAGTGCCTATTATATGAATGCATAGATTAAAAGTTTCTTTATTATGGTTTTGGGGTTTCTCAACGATAAATAAATAATATATAAATACATTTCATTAATTGAAAATTAATTAATTAATTAATAGAGAGGGAGCGAGGGACAGATCGCCAGTTCTACTTGTAAAAAGAAAGGAAAAAGAAAAAGGAATCATTTTACTTACGTAAGCTGATATATCGATCTCGCAATTGATACCTCCATCGATTTCAACATGGCAGTTCAGTCGAGTTCAGTTTGCATGTTGTTGTTGGTATTATACATGTTGTTTTTGTTATTAATGCATATAATTGACTGGACGTTTCACGGAAAATGATGGTCGATACACTCATCGATGCAGACTGGATTAATCTAGTTGCATTCATGTTGAAAATTATTTTAGTTATTATGCATGTTATTTTGATTATTATGTATGTAATTAAATACATGTTATTATGCATTTAATTAATATGCAAAATAATATGAATAACATTCATAATAACACATTTATCTAATATAATTAATATGCATAATATAAAACTAATTATAAATAATGTCAAATGCATCATAATACAAATAACATGCATAATAATACAATTAACATGCACAATTTAAATTATTTAAATTATTATGCATATTATTCAAACTGTTATATATATTATGAGATGCAAAATAAAAAAAAATAACAACATGATAATGAGATCGATGCACTCGGCGGAAAATTTTTCTTTACTTAATTATAGAAAAATTAAAGAGAAGGGTTAAATCTTGAAAAGTAAAAAAGTTAAAAGCTAAAAAGGGTAGAAGCGCACGGGCAAACAAATTCATATATTAATTCATCTCTGAATCTCTCCTTCCGATTCCAAATAAAAGAAAAGAAGAGGAGAATAGAGCCCCTTAATTCCGATTCCTTGCAAGGTACATGCGCCATTCATTCCGTTTCGATCTACTCTCTCTCTCTGATCATCATCATCGTCATAATTTCTTTACCTTATTGGATTCATTATCAATAATCTCTCGTTGCTTGCTTGTACTCTTATGTATGAGATTGGATTGGGGATCTGACTGACAGGGATATATAATTTGCACTTGCATTTGCATTGGCATTGAGGATTGAAGGTGGGTGGGCAATTGAATTGAAGGGATGGGATCGCTGGCTGGGAATGGGGCGCTTGGGAGGAGCAACATATTCTGGCACGAGTGCCCTGTAGGCAGGGCTGATCGCCAGCAGCTGCTCAAGCAGAAGGGCTGCGTCGTCTGGATCACCGGCCTCAGCGGCTCAGGGAAGAGCACCCTTGCGTGTACCCTCGGCCGCGAGGTCCACTCCCGCGGCAAGCTCGCCTATGTGCTCGACGGCGATAACCTGCGCCACGGCCTCAACAAGGACCTCGGCTTCTCTGCCAACGATCGCACCGAGAACATCCGCCGTGTTGGCGAGGTGGCCCAGCTCTTCGCAGATGCAGGCCTCATTTGCATTGCAAGCCTCATCTCCCCTTACCGCAGGGATCGCGATTCCTGCCGTGCTTTGCTACATGATGCCACCTTCATTGAAGTCTCTCTCTCTTTTTCATCTTCAACCACTTTTATTTTCTTCCTTTTATTCCATATATGTATGCTTATTGCTTCATAATTCCTCTATCGAAACAATGACAGGTTTTCTTGAATATGCCGTTGGAAGTGTGTGAGTCAAGGGACCCCAAGGGCCTTTACAAGCTCGCCCGTGCTGGCAAAATCAAAGGTTTCTTTTATTTTGTATCTATGAATCCATCAGTCCGGAAAGCTATTGATATGTTGCATATCTGGAGAGCTAGGGCCCTTGTATCTATGTTCAACTTAAATTACTAATCCAGTTCAGTCAGCCATTCTTTTAATTCCATGTTTTCATACCTTCAACCTGTTTATGTGCTTGTTTTGCTATAACATTGTGCATGTCAGTGGCTATTCAGGCCATGCTGCTGCTTCTGTCCAAAGATATTTATGCTACTTGGGATATCTTTGTATAAGTTGATTCATGTCAGATAATCAGATTACTTTACTGTTTTGTTCCAGGTTTTACTGGAATAGACGACCCTTATGAGCCACCTTTGAATTGTGAGGTACTTTTTTTTCTCTCTAGCTTTTGTTTCTTTTATTGCAGTATGTCCTTACATCAAGCTTCCTCTCACTGTGTGTGTCTGGTGAAGTTCATATTTTCATATTCTTTCTAACGCCGTGTTCGGCAGCTAAAATTAATCAGAATTTGATCCACCAGAAAATATTTCCGAAGTGCTGTTGCTGTTCAGCAGATAGTTTTTTGGGTATTGGTTGGGAAACAAAGTCTTGTAAATTCCCACAGATTCACTGTTTTTTTCCTGCCCATGCCATTCTTTATCTGAGATTCTCTGTTAAAAATTTCAGAATTTCACTAGTAGTTAAAAGATATAAATTATACACTGGGAGAAGAACATTTTTGTCTTATAGCATTAAGCAGAAGGTCATGGTGAATGGTAAGAATAATATGTTTCAACTTTGAGGACAACTAGACAAGTAGCTTCATCTAAATATCTCTCTCTTCATACATTCACACCATATCATATATATGTCTGATCGTTGTAGCATATTATCCAGTAATCCAATAAGTTGCATTTTTCTTCTCTAAAAGATGAACTATCAATGTGTATCCGTTTTCAGAAATTTCTACGAATGAATTATAGATCCACCGAACAGTCCATTTTTCTCATTCCCGCAGATTGTTGTTCCCATGGGTTTCTACTAATTGTCAGACCGAATCCTATTCACATAGAAACTATTTTTGGCTTCTGGCTGAAGTTTTCTGTTCAAAATCTGGTATTGTATGTTTGAACATCTAATGTAAGAATAAAAAAAGAATATAAAGATTAGTTGGTGTAAAGTAGATAGAATTTTGGAGTTCATGACAGAGGTTTTATGTTTAATTTTTCAGATAGAGATAAAGCAGGAAGATGGTGAATGCCCCTCTCCGTCAGCGATGGCTGGGCAAGTTGTCTCTTATTTAGAGGAAAAGGGCTTACTTGAAGAGAAAGAAATGACCCTCCCTTGATGCTTTCGTTTCTTCCTACTAATGGTTTGGGCTGGGTTTCATCTCTATCTGATTTGCCGATGTAAATTGACAGTGGTTTAAGTAGCAAAGAGCCCTCCAGAATTTGACTTCGTTTGTTGTTTAATTTCTTTTTTACATTTCAACTAATATGTAGAGATGTTATATACATGTTTCTTCCTTGTCAAGCTATCTACCACGCCCAACAGTGGTTTAGTGGTAGTTTTTTGACTCAGAAGTGAGGAATTTTCATTTATTTCATTGAAATATTAATTTGAATCTTACAGAAAGCTACTCTTAACTATTACCCTAAGTTCTAATATTACTCTAGTCTTAATTCTACTTATTCCTATATATCTAGTTTTAGCACAACCAATAAAACCTCAAAATGGCCTTTGCCCTTCGCTTTCTTCTGTACCTGTCCTTCTTTACGATCTGTAACCGTCTTCTTCTTCACTCTCTCTCAACAGAAGTAAAACTTAACTACAACAAAGTTTTGTCTCTCTCTCACCTTAATACAGTATTATATCAAAACACAGAAACAATTTTCTAATTCTAAATACAAACACAACTACTTCAATCATTGTCTTCTTCTCTTCTTCTCTTCACGGACTTGGATTTGGATCAAAAAAGAAAGGGAGAGTGCTCCTTATCCCTTGGTGGAACTTTCATCCCAGTTAGATAATCTTTCTTCTTTGGCACAATCTCCACGTCAGAAACGTCCTCTTCTATCTCATTCAGACTCCAACCTGAATATCCAGAGCTAGTGTATGTACCTGATCCTATCTCTAATCATGAAATGAAAAGCATAAGCATACATTCTATTCTACTAATAGCCTATGTAACTCTCCTACTTCATTACTAGAAGAAGTAATTAAATTATTATTAAAACAAGTTGAATTATTAGCTAAATTTTCTAAATCTTATGAAAGAACAAGAGATAATTTCAAAAATAAATCTTGCTTTGAATTTTTGCATAAAAAACCTACTAATATTATAATATTCAAAGCTAAAGAATGTAATTTTTTGTAATTACTATTTTTAAAACATATATTATTTCTTTCAATCCATATTGTACAGAGTATTGCCCCTCTAACAATTTCAATAACGACATTATCCTTAAATGGTATAGCTGCCTGAAGATACCACAATTCTTGAACAGTCTGCAAGTGATTATAGAAACCATTGTATTCAACTATCAAATCCCATATTGCTTTAGCTACTGGACAAGTAATAAAGAGATGATCAATTGTTTCTTCTAAACCACAGAAAACACACTCAATATTAATATTCATACCCCTTACTGTGAGATTATGTTTAGTTAGTATTTTCTCTCTTTTTACTAACCATAGAAAAACTTTGATTTTTAAGAGCATTTTCGCCTCCCAAATAGTTTCATATTCCTTGTTTTTTATTCCTTCAAAATCTAACCATCTATAAAAAGAGTTAACAGAAAATACTCCTTTAGAATCCCATTTCCATCTAATTCTATCAGATTCATTATTATCCAATTGTACATTCTGAATAAAGGACTCTAATTGATTAAAGTCATATCTAATCCTACCAGATAATTGTCTTCCGAATTTTAATGATTCATACAAAGTTTTGCTAATACTTCCTCTACTGTTATATTAACCTCTATAGTTATTTCAAATGGTCTAGTGGAAATATTCACAACTCCGTTGATCATTTGTAGTTATGCAATTGAAACAATTGTCAATTGAATCTGAAAGATTTTGGAACTGCGCAAGTTTCACTGGATATAGTTTCTTATTGCATCCACTATAACTATAATGTGCACAATGCAATGTTTTTCTTTTTGGACTTAGTGAGGTAGGTTAGACCAAAATCTTTATCATTCCACATATGTACTAACTACGAATTAGATCATTTCACATAGTCATAGACAGCACATAACGTGGAAGCTGTACTGGCCGTGCAAAGCATTTGCATAAAAAAAGAAAAAGAAAATGAAGAACAGAACTTTCAACCCAGCTGGCAAGATAACTGATTAACCTGCTAGCTGCATATGCTCTGAGACTAGTCTAAACACTGAAGAAAATCCATCTAACTGGGACTAATCAATCCTAGTACTGGCCTGGATTTCCAGGGATGAGATACACCCTAGCACAAACTACAGAACCATTGCCGAGCCTGAATCCCGGCGCAACTGGAAAACCAACAACGGAGCCTGCCGGCACACATCCACTTGCAAATCTCACGACACTCTCCATGAACTCCGGCTGATACTCCGATCCCTTCCTAACCTCAAAGAGGGTCGGTGCTGGATCAAGCGCAAATGCCAACAAATGCAGCATCCACACAGCTTTGGCCGCACAAAGGAAGTCTGCATAGAATTCTGTCCGTGGGTGGGTCCCAGCCATGACCTGCTGTCGTTGGTCTTTATGACCGAAAATAGATTCTTCCATCTTCTCACAGATAAGGGAGAGGTACTTTGTGGCAGCAAAACGGCCAAACTGGCATGTGGGCAAGATACCGAGCATCTCAGTGGGGTCCATGGTGCGCATGTCGCGGAACTGAGAGAAGCAGGTTCTGCGGAAGGCGGCAGGGTCAAGGAGGGAGGCGAGGGAGCCGTCCATGTAGAATGATTCGTGGTCAAAGCCATGAAAGAGGTGGGTGTTAACGTACGACTCCATAGCATACTTGGGATAGCGAGAAGCAGAAGCAGAAGAGGGCATGGAGGCAGCAGCGGGCAGCAGAGATTGGATGGCAGCAGGAATGTCCCAGCGAGCAGCACGCATGAGGTCAAGCAGGTGGGATGCAAAGGACTTGGATGCTGATTTGACCTGGTGCATGTACACCTTAAATAGCTCTGGAATAGGGGTCCCGGGTAACTGTAGTCCACCTCCACCCCCACCTGTAATTTCATTTCATTTCATTTCATTTCATTCAATTAAGTCATGATTAATTAATGAGATGAGATGCATTTAATTTTGAGTTGGATTGAATGCAAGAGGTTCTTAATTACCCAGTGGTGGTCCATTACCATTAGAGATGGTATTGGCATTGGTAGCCCATCTGGCAGAATGGGAGCGTGCGTGGCCTTTCCTAGCAGATGGCATGGGAACGGCAAGCATTTGAGAATTGCGGAGCTTGTGGCGGAGATTGTCAGCTTCGGTCTCCTTGAGCTTGAGCTCCTTCTTCAAGTCGTCGAGGGCTGCTTCGTAGGGAGCGACGGCATCTCTGAGGGGGAGGGAGAGCTGGGAGAGAGAGGCATTCCTTTTGTTGCGCCTGAAGAAGCGGTCTCGAAGGGTGTCGAGCTTGCGCAGCTCGGAGACGACGGCAGCATCAGCGAGGTGCATGTGGTGGGGGTCCCAGGGGGATTGGGCATGCTGGAGGGAGCGGTAGGAGCGTTTGACGGCGGAGACTGAGTCAAAGACCTGAGCCAGAAGAGCCTCTATCAGATGCAGCTTCAACTGCAAATCCCTTGAAGTTGAATCACACTCTCTCTCTTTATCTCTCTCTTTATCCCTATCTCTATCGGAATGAGTATGAGGATTAGGAGGATTAGGAGGATGGTTGTAGTTTTGGTGCTCTAATTTCTCCTCCTCCCACATTCGGAGGCGCTTCTCCTCTTCATCCTCTAGTTTCTCCTCTTCTAATTTCTCTCTCGCGATGGCTCTCGCAATCGACTCCTCTCTTCTACTTCTAATTGCTGCTGCTGCTGCTGCTGAGACACACACACTACTCGCTCTGCTCTCCTCCTCCACCTCAGTGCCACTGCTGCTCCAACCATCGTCAAAGGTGCGGCCGCCGGGCAAGCGCTGAGACAGGCACGACGCCGCCACCCGATGCAGCAGATCCGACACTGTCGCCACCTTGTTGCTATTGCTTTTGTTCGCCATTCTCAATTCTCTATTTTCAGATGGCAGATTCCGAGATTTCACTCTCTCTCCTCTCTCATTTCAATAATTCTATTTCTCTTTAGAATTTTTTTGTCGTTTGAGCCTGAAAAATATAAAAAGTATACATTAGTCTGGTTTAAAATATTTGACAGTTATTATTTTATTTTTGTGCGTTTACATTTATATGTGTTTTTAGATGCATGCATTCAGAAAATCGAAGTCACTTGAGTTGTTAAAGCAAAAAAAGATTACCATATAATTTGAAATATGCGTTCACGTCTGAACACAGCGTCTGAACGTGTGTTCAGACATCACGTTCACAACATTGTCTGAACACAACGTTCAAACGCAACATTCAAACATGAATGTTGGCCCGAAAAATTTCACCATACTCGACTATTTTTCGTTTGATTTTGCATCGTGAACGAATGTATTTAGTCTGAACGTGAACACATAAAATAAACTAAAGATGAATTCTTATTTTTTCTGGATCAAACAAAAAACAATTCTTCTCTTTATTTATTTATTTATTTATGGTTATATATGAAAGATTTTCGTTTCTAATCCCTTTTCTTATTAGATTATTCTTTTTGGTCTTCTGGTCGCTCGCTTACTGCACGCACCATGCAATTAATGCTCTCAAGGTCAAACCCTTCTTTTCTTTTCATTTCCGCTTCATCATATCATATTTATTACGGATTAATAAATAATGTACCTATTCTTTTATGTAGTAATTAAATTCATAATTGATCCCATTACTACAATTCACACTAGCAAAAATGATATTCCACTTTTATTTATTTATTTATTACATCCAACTAGGACTATAATTCGAGCGAGTTTGAGCGAGTCGGAGCTAGTTAGAACTCGATTCGTGAATTATACAAGTCGAGCTGGCTCGAATCACCATTCGAGCTGAAAATCTAGCTCGTATTCGATTCGCGAAAAGTTCGAGCCGGCTCGTAACTCGTAATTAGCTCGAATTTACAATTCAGTTTGCTAAAGTCTTATAAAATTCTATTATTTATGTATTAAAACATTGATTAGAGATAATTATGCAAGAATAAAATTAACTACAATTTATATTAATATAAAACAGAAGAATATTATGAAAAAAGCTAAAATGAATGTATCAACATATAACATGTCATGTTAGGAGAAAAAATACATGCAATACAATAATCGGAGCGAGCTGACAGTAGCTCGAACTCAGCTCATAAATTATACGAGCTACACAACTCGAGTCAGATTTAGCTCGAATTAAATCTGAACAAGTTGATAACAAACTAAATCCGAACAAAGTTACAATCGAATCACGAATGGTAATCTTTTAGCCCAGCTTACATCAAACTTTGAAATCACCTCAGTTTTAACTCATCTGATCACATCGATCGGCGCAACCACCTCTCACTCAACACATATTAATGCATTCATATGAAGTTCTATAATATTTTATAGGTGGCAGAATAATCTGTCTTTCTAATTTCACACCATAATTTTATATTAATCGAAATAAGTGAGTTTGAGTTGTTTGCAAATATATAGTCATGTTTGAGCTTTAGAATAATGGAGGTTGCTATGAAAATAGAATCAGAGAAAAAAGGGCAGTCCTCTTCATTTATAAATTTAAATTCCAGCAAAAAACTGTTGTATCGCAAAGAGAATATATTGTAGTCGCTAGATTTGAACTTCTTTGAGTTCTCAACCATTACAATGTTCTCAGACATTTTTGAACTTGAAAATCAAACTAATGCTAGCACCACTAAACTAACTTTTTATTGGGTTAGCAAAATAGAGCTAATTCATTGTTATACTCAAGTCTCTATTTCATGTTTGAATCAACCAAAAGTGAAAATAGTGATGTTATTTTAGGTTAGTGTTATTTCAATGCAATCCAAACACACCTATATAAATAATGTCATAATTGTTCTACTAAAACTATCACGTTTGAATGCTTGATATTAAATGCATATGTTTCATATATATATTTTGAGATAAGTGGGGAAAACCTCACCATTTCTATTTTCATTGCGAAAACGGAATCCAGTACAAACATTTACAAAATGTTTTTCATAAGCAGTTATATACATTTTTTTTACAATACCGTATTCAATACATTATAGTAATATTATAACATCTTTTTTTTGGTTTTTGAAGTTGCTGGAACAAGATTTCATGTCTGTTAATAAATAGATTCAAACATAAACACATTACAATTCATTCTAACAAAACAACATGAAACAAAGTCACGGTTTAATAAAGATAAATTTGTCTATATGTCACTACATAACAATCTAATTATCAAAATGACACTACATAACAACAAATCATCTTAAATACCATTAAATTTTAAATTAGTTTGTCTAAAAATCATTAACTTTATTTTAACACAATAAAAAAAATAAAAAATCTAAAAATACCCTCTTTCCTCCTATCTTGACTTCTCCACCTCTTCTCAGCCTCTCAAATGGAGGATCCCCACCAAGGATGCTGTCTCTCTAATGGGAGATCCCAAAATACCATCTTTCTCTCCTTCAGAATGAAACCCAAGAAGGGTTTCACGTGGAATTTGTTCAGTATCTAATTTTTTCATTATTATCATCAATATCTTCATCTATGTCACTATTCGTTGGCTCAGTTTGGATAGAAAGATCCGACCTTTCTGATTTGTTGGTAAAATTTTCTCCATCGTTTCTCTGGTAACCATAACAGAAGCTTCACAGAGGCTGTTGAACAAAATTCTAATTTCTAACTCCAATTTCACTTAGAATTCACTCATTACATCAACTCATTTCTAATTACCATTTTCCAATTATAATTTCCAATTACTCATATATCTCTTTTCATTTCCATTTTATTACATGTTACATAGCTAAAGCAAAATACAAATTTAATTTTTCTTCTTCCTAAAAATGATGTCGACAGCAGCTTTCATTGGTCCAGCATCTTTCTTTGACCAACGAAGATCTCCTTTCACTTGCTAAAATTATTAATTTGAGTTTATTGCAACAAAGGCAACAACAAAATGGGAGATCAGCTATTGGAAAAGAAACAAATTGCTCGTCAATGCAAATGAGTGTGAGAAATCTTTCAAGTGTCGAATTGGTGGAGGCATAGTGAATACATGATAGATTGCTATAAGCTACGTAGCTATAAAATGAGATCTTCACTACTTTGGAACTAGGAGAGCAAAAGGAATATATAGGCTGAGGAAGAGGTGGAGAAGGAAAGAGGGTATTTTGGGTATTTTTAGATTTATTATTTTTTAATTGTGTTAAAATAAAAATAATGGCATTTAGACAAATTAATTTTAAAATTAATGACATTTAGACGATTTGCTATTATGTAGTGATATTTTGACAATTGGACGGTTATGTAGTGGCATATAGGCAATTTTTTCTTTAATAAATTAATTTCACAATTTGGCACGATCACGCTCGATCCAACTTGAAACTCGAAAAAAACAAAGCTGAATTACTTGAAACACGATCATATCTTGCCAGAATCAACTAAAAATTTGCCGATCCGAAATCTAACCCGATCTCGCCTGATAAACCCAATGTTTGAAAATGCCGACGTTCTCCAATCCAAAATCTGAACCTACCTCACCCAAACGGAC
Organism: Eleocharis quinqueflora; assembly: GCA_964058865.1. NCBI lineage: Eukaryota > Viridiplantae > Streptophyta > Magnoliopsida > Poales > Cyperaceae > Eleocharis > Eleocharis quinqueflora. Next base: position 128,091 of record CAXKVX010000614.1, read on the forward strand.
CCGTTAGTCAAAGAAGATCGATATTAGATGACTTAAAAATACGACCCGATCTCCCACGATCTAATTCAGCACTCGAAAAATATCAATGCTACTTGACCCGACCCATGATGGTTCGAACTTCGACCGGATCTCGTCCAGTCCAATTCATAATCTGTCTATCATTGAAAATCAAACCAACATGATTCGTTTCGAATCTGTCCGACCTAGCCGACCCGTCCGATTTGCTACACCTGGTCTTGACATTACCCAATTCATCAAGAATTAAAACACAAATGTTTTCGTAGGATTCGACAATAATATGATTTGTGGGGATGTCAAAGCCCATCAAAATGTTAAGATTCAACAATATACATACATTTTCGACTAATTAAATACATAAAAATAATAACCTCACCTCAGTCGATAATGTATGTGTTTTTAGTTAACAAATAATTCATTCATGTTGATCGCCGAAACAATGCAAACAACTAAGTAACGAAACTCTTAATATAACTCTATAAAATTTTCTCATATAACTATGAGATATGATGAGGTTCTCTTAATGCAATATTAATATTGACAGGAGTCACACGACCTTGTACTACAAGATGCACATTTAAGGAGACAATGAATTCACAGTTTTCTCAACATTGTTATGGTATAGGAAATAATAGCAATATGGTAAGTTTTATATATCTTACGGAAGGTAAATAATAAACAGAGAAGAAGGAAATATAAAGCGAATTAATAAACCTATAGCTGCTAGGTGTAAGCAAATTAAAACTCAAAAGCATGCATGAATGTGTAAATTAAAATAGAACCATATCACACAATAGTGAATAACTGAGGATGAGTTAAACAGAGACAAATTCATACAAAGAAGTGCCGGAGCTGTAATGCTGCGAGAGCTTGCTGCAGTACTCATGCAGCTAGCAACTAAATTGCTTTATAAATTCCATTGAAAGACATGATATGATAAATAGATGTTTGTGTATTTTATTTCTTGGCAAAGAGGCCGCCGAAGCCGCCGAAACCGCCGTTGGTCTTTGGGGCGGAGACAGAAACGGTAGACGTCCTGGACCTTGGGGTGGTCTTCTCCTCGACCTTTTTGAGGATGGGGTCGGTCTCCAGCAGCTGCTCGTCCTTCTGCAGGCCCCCCAGGATCCACTCGAACAGATTCTTCTCCTCCTTGGGCCCTGCAGCTGCCGTGCCTGTGCCTCTGGTCGCACCCACTGTTACCACTGACGCATGCCGCCCTCGGCTTCCCGCTCCCAAAGACGAGGATGATGTTGGTTTTGCAGCTGGCAGAATGAAGCCCACACCTAGAGATGCCATATCCCCTCCCTGCTTGGAACTTAGTCTTGAGTTGAGTTGGGAGGAGTTTTACTGTTACTGATGTGTGCAGGTATTTACTAACAGCTATATAGCTAGTAGCTTGATTTTAGAACTGTTTTTTTTTCTGAATTAGAATTGAGTGTTGAGGCCACAAGGCATGTGTGGGTTAAATGCATGCATGGCTTTTTTACATTATCATCATATGGTGGGGAATGAGGGAAGGGGAGAGACAGATAGCAGATGGCAAACACGAGCCATCCACAAGTGTCTTATCCAACCCCAACACCAACCATATCAATCATGAATCATTTAGACCTCTAACCACCAATGGGATAGCTGTCCCTCCTTCCTCCCTCCATTCATTTTATTCTCTTCTTTTATTTTAATTCTTTATGACACAAGTGATGGGAACTAATATATATGTCTATTTTAAAATTGAACGGGTCAGATTAAATTAGCAGGCTTCCTTTCTTTTCTATTCCAATGGTACCAGTACTGTCCAGGTTTCAGACCGGGAGATGAGACCATTGATTATATATATCTCCTACTCCCAAATATTAAAATTAAACAACAAACACTCACAAGTTTTCCACATCCATAAACAAGCTTACTGTAATAATAATCAATAAGCCTGCAAATGTCTTCTACTAGGCTTTCATTCTCACTTCTTCACTTGGTAACAAATGGATTTTCTGGTATAAATTAAGAATTCAAAACAGCAAAAATCTCCTAACGAAGAAATCAAACTCCTATGCAATCAATTTTTTTTAAGAAAATAAGTGCAATAATTATTTCCCCAATAAATAGGAGTACATATATTATACAGTTACGACATTTTCACCTTCGCAAAGAATATTCCAGCAAAAAGACCTGCATAGTTTGATCGACACGGACTCCATAAAAATGATGTGAATCAAAAGTGGTATAATTAATATTGTTCATATAATTATTAAAAATATATTCCCTAACAATTCAAGCTATAATCTCAGCCTTATGATTTCAAAAGGAAAAACAGACTCCCAAAACATGACGGTAAGGGTAGCAAATTTGGACTCCAAGACACGATCTCGGTTGCTCAAGAAACAAAAACTAAAAGGTAAGATGGATGATTACTACCTAACAGATGACAGAAAATCTTACCAAAGAGTATACTAAACAAGTTGGGGACACTGACAGAAACTCTGAATAGCAAGATGCCCGCAATTGAAATAGGAATCTTATTAAACGAGTCTATGAGTCTGTAATGGGGAAAATAAAAGAAAACAAAGAACAAAAGAATAACATATTGTTAGAATGCCTAGAAGCAAATTACTTCGGAAAAAAAAAACACCGAACAAGTAAATGCTGAGGAATATCCCTTATGCAAGCACTCATACCTATAAGTTGTGGGGTTTGTTCGATGTAAGAACCAGATAGGTAAAGCTGATTGCAAGACCCAGCAGACCACTTAGTGTAGCGGTAAACCAGAACATCGGAATGGTAATCACCTCTCTGCAAACCAATAAAATACAACAACTTAAGAATAGAAAAAAAGAGTGATCTTCCAACAAATTATCTCAGAAAAAATATCGTATACAAGCTGGTTCTTGGATTACCTTAAAAGTATGGCACCAAGCATACCTATACAGTACTGGGTAACAAACTCCTTTCCATACTGACAGTTTTTTCAATTAACTCATTAGCTGCTCTAAAGATGAGGTCCTAGTTAATATATACAAAAATTAGATAGGAAATGCTTACGAGTTATAAACGTATTCACACTCTTCAGACAACAAAATCAATATAATGGCAAATGGTATTGAAAGTGAGTTGTTAAGTAACGCCATAGAGACTTCATTTAGAGATCCAAATTTAGTTGATTGCTTTGCTGTATCCATCACTCTTCTCAGTGTTAGCTGTGCAAAGGAAATAACAGTTAGGTTATCTATCACATAAGAACTCGAGGAATAAAAGATCTGCTTTCCAACATAAGCAACATATATTTTCTAAAGTATGTAAACTACAATTTCGACCCCCTGTATCATCACTCAGGTACCTTTTTTTATTTAGTTAAACTTCATGATCAGAGATTTCAACTAGGTAACCGGTATGCTTTGATATGATTTATTCTCCCTCCTGTTCTTCAATGTTGAAGACAGTTCTCTAAACTAAACTAAAATAAAATGTTGTACCATGGATTGGTACGAAGCAAAATGAAAAAGGAAAAGAACACAACAGCTACAACATCAAGAATATTTGCCGAGTATGCAGCCGTTAAGAAGCAATTTGAGATTTGCCACATGTATCCCACAGCATAAAATGACAGATCAGTTATGCCTCCACATATGGCCGATATAACCTTCAACACGCAACTGCCATTAAATCCTGCAATAATTCATCAAGCTAGTTTTCTGTAACAAAATATTTAATTTGAAGGATTGAAATATAGAAAGTCAAATCAAAATTAGCCTGTCTGTTCCAGTACAGGCATAAATCGAATTTGAAAAAAAGAACTCAGACTGGTCCCAACAGGTAAAGGTGCAAATTCGGTAACTTAGTGACTCCATCATAAGCAAACAAAATAATTACTTACCATTAGAAAAAGGGCAGCCCAAACTTTCTTGCTTTGCATTTTTCTAAACACATAAATTTCTCCAATTGCTGTTAAAATATGTAACATATTATTCAGGATTGTCACCATTGCTACATTTATGTACTTCAAACTGGAAAGCAGTTGCAATTAAACCAAAATAAGCTAAATATAATACCATAAACATGTTTAAGCTGTTTAATCAGATTATCTGAAAAAGTTTGGTACCTGTACATTCCTTTGAAAACCATCCCAACAAAAATAATATTGACGGAATCCAAACTCGAACCAACCTCCATGAAAACTTTTTTGGCGAAACAACACCACATAATCCAAGTGCTGTAATAATGATAACGATACAAGGTTCTGCATGAAAAACACCCACTAAAATTTTAAGCGAGTGCAAATATAAAAAGCTTACTTGAAGTTGATATAATTAATTATATACTGAGGAAGATGGCCATGACAATAACTTGAAATTGAAGTTTGTGTGCAACATATTCATTTACAGTAGCACTCATTTGCTTTTGATTCAGATGCCATATTCACCTGGTATAGCATTAATGATATGCCGGCAGTGAAGTTATAGCCAGAGAGAACCGCGTTGTTCAGCAATATCATGCTACAAGAAAAAAATACAAGATGCCAAATCAGACAGTAAGGACCCTGATTTACTTTCGCTGCTCTTTTGCTGCTTACCCTTATCTTCAAACAAGCTATCAAAGGCTGTACTGTCCTTTCTAGTTAGTCTGAGAAAGAGTAGCACAAACATATTAGTTCAATTTTTGTTTTTTTAATAAAAAGAAAATAAAAAGGTAAAGAAACACGGACCAAAGAAAAGGAAAAAAAACATGAAAAATGAGAGGAAGCAAGACTTGTTCTATGTGTATCAGAGTTCTGCAGATGTAATATATAGACACTTGCACATACTGATACAGTACCAGGCTACCAGCACTGTGCTTGACAAGTCTTCCGAAAACTAAAAAGTAGTGCTTTTAATTGATGATGATGATGTACTAACATAGTTGAAGTTGCTCTTTTTGCAGCACTCACGGCAGCTTTAAGTATTGAAGAATTTCCTTGCTTTAGAAAACTATAAAGGATCTGATAAGCTGATGCATCACTCTTAAGTGGACTGGTAGCATCAGTTTTATATCTGGAATGAGGTTCTTCTAAATCATTATGCACCATCTCATTCTCATCTGGCATAAAATAAATAGGCATCGGGTAAACCTGCAAAAGTTGTGTTAGCTTTGAAAGACTTGGGACAACAATTTACACAAGGAAAGAAGACTACTTCGAATACGAGAAAGAGAATAGAAGACACAGATTCATTACGGATTGGAATGCGATTCCTTCCCGGCTAAACCAAAGAAAATTCCATGGTAATTAATATTTGTTGAGTATGAGGCACTAAACTAAACAAACTATTTTATTAATGAATTAGGTTATGGTACTTATCTAAGCGCAGAGCTCTATCATGCTTACGATCATATCTCGAATTTCAAAATGCAAATGCATGATCAGAATTTTTGAAAATGTTGTCCATATTAAAATAAACATGAAAACTAATATTTCCATATCAAAATCGATACGCAGAGTGCGTATCTTTAATTCTGGCTGTCAGATTAAAGATCAACGGTCTGTCTCTGATTCATATCCGTGGCGGTCGAGCATTAATCTTTAATCCAATGACACAAATTAAGATACACTACCTGCGTATCGATTTTGATACGCTGAGAATACTGGTCCATGAAACTGAAGGAAAGCTGCCGTATTAAGTTGCAAGTTAACATGAAAGTTGAACATGTTTGTTTAGCGGAATGCAACGATCAGTTGGTTGCCTGAACCTTACCGTTGGGGAGAAGCATTCAAAGGAAGAAGAAAAGGGAGCGGGCAGATCATTGGGGCAGGCAGGTCAGTTAATTGCTAAGACTGACAGATGGGGGCCACGAGGTATTATTAAAATGACGGGCTGGAACTCTGCAGCTAGGACCGAGTCGTCAGAACTGGAGGCGAAAGAAGGTGCAACTAATGGAGAGGAAGAAACTCAGGGATGTTGAGTTAGTTACGGGTTAGGCATAAGTCGTTGGACATTTTGCAATTATACCCTTATCTTTTTGTAATTTTCTTTTGGCTTAATGTGTAAGAAATAAAGGCCTATATAAGGCTAAGAGAGGATAATCTCAGGCATGAACATTTTTGATCAATAGAACTTTTGTTTCAGCTGAGCTGAACTATTCTTTATCGTTTCTTGCATTTCTTTAATTCTTCTTCTTCAATTCTCCTTTCTTCCGATTCGAATTGATTGAGATCGTTGCAAGTGGTATCAGAGCCCAAAGATTTCATCTGGGCTAATATTCTCTCGTGATGCCTCCAAAAAATAGATCTGAGACAGTTCAATCGAGCGATCCTCCATTGGATCTGCACCAGCTCAATGAGAGAGTGGAATTCCTGGCAAGGGAATTACAAGCCAGAGATGAAGCTCACTTGGCATCAAATCGTCTCCAGGAGGAAAGATTTGCTCAAATCTTGGAGATACTTCAGATCGATCCTTCTAGACAGGGGAAGCTGCCAGAGAGAGGTAACTCGAGTGGTACAGCTGGATACCGTGAGCCTCCCATTGATATCTCAGGTGAAGCATTTGTTGAGCATGTGACTGAGACCAAAAGATATCCTAGAATGGAAGATCCCCAATCGTTCAGTAGGATTATGTTGCCTAAATTGGATATGCCGGTATTTGACGGTACAAAGGCAACAGATTGGGTAGAAGACTGTAAGTTTTACTTCGAGTATTACCAAACACCTGAAAGGTATTGGGTACAGATGGCAACTAGAGGGTTCACTGGTGATGCAGCTGAGTGGTATAGTTGCTATAGAATTGAAAATCCAGATCCCCCTTGGCTATTGTTAGTTGATGCAGTGTTTGCTAGATTCAAATTGAGGTCTCACCTCAATCCAGTAAGTCAATTCATGGGGGTTAGTCAGACTGGTACAGTGGATGAATTTATTAGGGAATTTCAAAGGGCTAAAGCTCGATTGCTCATCCAAACAGGAATTAAAAGTGAATACTTCTTTGTATGGGCATTCATATCTCGTTTGAAGAAGGAGATACAGAAATCAATCAACCTTTTCAAACCAAAAACATTGGATGAAGCTTTTAATCTTGCATTGGAGATTGAGGAAGCAGTTTGTGTGGGGGATAAAGGGATGAGCATCATTAAACCTAATTACCATAACATGAGTCACTCTCCAATGCATAATACTTCTTCTAGGTACACCAGACCAGCTGACAATGTGGTGAAATTTCCAAAGGAACCCTTGCCTAACCCTAAACTTGTATTCAACACCAAAGCTGTCTCCACTCAATTCATGAAACCATCCTCCACTCTGACAGCTGAGCAAAAGAAAGCCCTTGGTCTTTGTTTTAAATGCAATGACAAATGGTCCCAAGGTCATAGATGTTTAAAAGGACTGAACACTATTGTTGAGGCAGATTCTTTGAGTCAAGGAGATGAGATAATTGAAGTGCCCATGGAGGAGAATGACATGGGTGACATAGAAGAAAAGGAAGAAGAACTAGTAACTTTGAGCAGCTCACCTGGCAAGGGACTCTCCAATACACTGAAATTCAAGGGATATCTGCAAGCAATCCCTATTTGTGTATTAGTGGATACTGGTGCAACAAATTCATTCATTAATCCGGTGTTGGTCAAGGAATTGAGTCTCAGTATTCAGAATACACCATTAAGGGTTTACAAGAGTGCAAGTGGAGAGAAGTTACACATTGACACAGTTTGCCCAAAGGTGAAGTTTGTTTTACAAAAATACCCTTTTGAAGCTGATTTGAAGGTTTTGAATGTACCTGGGTATGACATAGTACTGGGGTGTGATTGGATTGTTGCCCTTGGTACTATACACATTAATCTTCAGCAAGGAACCCTACAAATTGAGCAAGGTAATAAGAAGATTACACTTCAAAATGAAGGTTACCAAGAGGTTCCTCACTTAAGTTGCATTGATACCCAACTAGACTTGCTCAAAGAATATCAAAAGGGTAATCAGATCTTTATTGCTCAATTATTTCAGCTAGAATCGGTTGAAAAACATACCCCTCCTGTGCTTAACCCCTTGTTACAAGCAATTCTTGATCAGTACACAAAAATTTTTCAAGAACCCCACAGTTTACCCCCCTCAAGGCATATTGATCATAGAATTCATCTCTTGCCTGACACTAAACCCTTCAGTATGAGGCCTTATCGATTTTCTCACTTTCAAAAGATGGAGATTGAGAAAATTACTAAAGAACTCTTGGATAAATCCTTCATACAACCAAGTAGCAGTGCATTTTCCTCACCAGTCCTTTTAGTAAAAAAAAAGGATAATTCTTGGCGAATGTGTATAGATTATAGGAGGCTAAATGAGGCAACAATTAAGAACAAATACCCCATACCATTAATTGATGATCTTCTTGACCAATTGCATGGTATGCATTTTTTTTCAAAACTGGATTTGAGATCGGGTCACCATCAAATAAGAATGCAAGAAGAAGATATCCATAAAACAGCTTTCCATACACATGAGGGACTGTATGAGTTCCAGGTGATGCCATTTGGGTTAACCAATGCACCAGCAACCTTCCAAGCATTGATGAATTTCATTTTTCAACCCTATTTGAGAAAATTTGTGTTGGTATTCTTTGATGATATACTCATATGCAGCAAAGATATTCATTCTCATTGCCAACACCTTCAATTGGTTCTTTAAACTCTACTGGATAACCATTTGTTTGTCAAATTCTCAAAATGTGACTTTGGTGTGAATAGGGTTGAATATCTGGGCCATGTGATTTCCAGAGAAGGGGTTTCCACAGATCCGCAGAAAATAGAGGCCATGATCAATTGGCATGTACCAAGGAATGTGAAAGAACTGAGGGGCTTTTTGGGACTCACTGGGTATTATCGAAAGTTCATAAAGGGGTATGGTGTGCTGGCAAGGCCACTAACAGACTTGCTTAAGAAAAATAATTTCCAGTGGAATGAGACTGCTCAACAAGCATTTGAGCAACTGAAACAGGCAATGGTAACAGCTCCTGTGCTTCAATTACCCGATTTCACTCAACCCTTCACTGTTGAAACTGATGCTTGCCAGCAAGGCATAGGAGCTGTATTGATGCAGGCAAATAGACCAATTGCTTATTTTAGCAAGAAGCTAGGAGTAAAGAATCAATCCCTTTCGACCTATGAGAAAGAGCTCTTGGCCCTATATTCTGCTGTACACAAATGGAGGCACTATTTACTAGGTTCTGAGTTTGTGATCAAAACTGATCAAATTAGTCTCAAATATCTTCTTGAGCAAAGATTGAATACACCCATGCAGCATAGAGGCCTGAGTAAGCTCTTAGGATTGCATTACAGGATTGAGTACAAGAAAGGAGTTGAGAATAAGGTTGCTGATGCCTTATCAAGGCAATACTGTTATGGAGGGGGTGACAAAGAATTGGGCTCTTGTATGACATTCAGTGAATTAATTCCTCAATGGGTAGAAGATGTAAAAGCTAGCTATTTGGGTGACCCATGGATTGATTCATTATGGTGTAAACTGAGAGCTCCTTTAAATCTTGACAAGCCACATTATTTCACTGAACATGAAGGGGTACTGCGGTACAAACAAAGAATTTGTGTTGGCAATACACAAAATTGGAGGCAAGTTCTTCTCAAAAAATACCATGATTCAGTGATGGGAGGACACTCAGGCATTTCAGCGACTTATCATAGGCTGAAGAGGGATTTCTATTGGCCTGGGATGAAAGATTGTGTACACTCCTTCATTAAACAGTGCCCAAATTGCCAAATCAACAAAGGGGAACATGTCTCTTCTCCTGGACTCTTACAGCCGTTACCAATTCCAAAGGGAGCATGGGAAAGTATTGGTATGGACTTCATTACTGGGTTGCCTAAATCAAAGGGTATTGAGGTCATTTTGGTAGTTGTGGACAGATTGACAAAATACTCTCACTTCATAGGTTTAGCACACCCTTTCACTGCTTCTACTGTGACACAGGCATTTATAGACAATGTTTATAAGCTACATGGGTTGCCCCTGAACATTGTATCGGATAGAGATCCGGTATTCACCAGCAGGTTTTGGAAGGAACTGTTCACTAAGCTAGGAGTTCGATTGAATCTCAGCACAGCATATCACCCACAATCCGATGGTCAAACGGAGAAGGTGAATCAGTGTATTGAACAATATCTCAGAGCTATGGCCTATGACAAACAAAGTCAATGGGGCACTTTCCTTTCTTTGGCTGAATATTGGTACAACTCTAACTGGCATAGTGCCCTACATGTATCTCTCTTTGAGGCACTGTATGGTTATTCCCCTCCTGTAATAGCCATGGGCAGTGCACCTAAGAGCTCTGTGGATAGTGTCAATTCTTGGTTGAAGGAGCACACTACACTACTCCAATTGAGAACAAATTTGCAAATAGCACAGGAAATGATAAAGAAGAATGAGGACAAGTGTCGCAGTGAGAGAAAATTCAATGTGGGAGATTGGGTCTACTTAAAATTACAACCATACCGTCAGGTATCGGTCAAAGGGCATAGCAATCCAAAGCTGAGTTCCAAATTTTATGGCCCTTTCGAAGTGCTGCAGAAAATAGGTACAGTAGCTTACAAACTCAATATACCAACGGGCTCGTTGATCCATCCGGTCTTTCATGTTTCCCAGCTCAAAGCTAAAGTGGGAAATACTCACAATTTATCCCCAACAATACCCTTGGGCATTTCAAGTACCAATTTCCATTCTAGTCCACAATTGGTAATTGGCAGAAGAATTGTGCCGCGAAACAATGTAGCTCAAGCTCAATTGTTGGTGCAGTGGAAAGATCAATCGATTGAAGATGCAACTTGGGTAGATTATGAAGAACTAGCTGCTCAATTTCCCAAGTTCATTCGTGAGGGCACGAATTTCTTAGAGAAGGAGGCAATGCAACGATCAGTTGGTTGCCTAAACCTTACTGTTGGGGAGAAGCATTCAAAGGAAGAAGAAAAGGGAGCGGGCAGATCATTGGGGCAGGCAGGTCAGTTAATTGCTAAGACTGACAGATGGGGGCCACGAGGTATTATTAAAAAGACGGGTTGGAACTCTGCAACTGGGACCGAGTCGTCAGAACTGGAGGCGAAAGAAGGTACAACTAATGGAGAGGAAGAAACTCAGGGATGTTCCAGTTCTGACGACTCGGTCCCAGCTGCAGAGTTCCAGCCCGTCTTTTTAATAATACCTCGTGGCCCTCATCTGTCAGTCTTAGCAATTAACTGACCTGCCTGCCCCAATGATCTGCTCGCTCCCTTTTCTTCTTCCTTTGAATGCTTCTCCCCAACGGTAAGGTTCAGGCAACTGATCGTTGCAAGGGGAGGAGGTGGAAATGGAACAAGGCATACAAGGCATTGGCACGGTGGTAGTGGTGGTGTTGTTGAAAGATGAGAAGGCATTATTAGCAAGTAAATTTGGAAGCACGCAAAGGAAAGCAAAAGAGGGATATTGTCGTAGGGAAGGGAGAAAGGAGTTAAGAGACTTGAGAGTTGAGAGCGCTACTTTTGCCAGTAATACAAGACATACAGACAGTATTCACTATTCACACCTCATTCTTCAAGGAGAAGTGAGCGCCGATTTCAGTAATATTCATTAATTTAGTCAAGTCAAAGAGACAAAGGCGCGAATCCAGGTACCAAAGCCTCAATCAAGCCCCAGATGCGTTGACACAATTGCATTGGATTTGGAGGATAAAGTGATTCCACCTCCTTTATTTCTAACGATAGCAACCTCTGCCTTCATGTTAGCAACTGATTCTGTCTCCCTTCTCTCTCTTCCTCTATACGGGATATAAATATAATTGCAGTTGCACACCAAAATTACAACACCTGCTTGATTATAACATACAACTGGATAAAATTCTCAACTCACAACATACAATTCTTGGCCAAACCCAACAAATGAAGGAGATTAAACTCTATTCCCCATTCCTTAGTTATCAGCCAGCTACCCATCACCAAATCAACAAGTTGCCAAATAACACTTGTTACATGCTAACCAAAAAATGATAGATTAAAAATCTACAAAGCATCAACTGAAATGCAAAAGTTGTTTCTGAGTAGGAAGAGTCTTAATGCTTTTGTATTACTTTGTTAGGAAAGTGAGTAGTTTTTAACATCAGAGGTTTGATGTTTAACTAATGTTCTTTTGCAAGGACTGTTATCTAGTTTCAATGGAACTTGTGGGTTTCTCACTTTTATTCACCAAAAAAAAGAGAAGCAAAAGCATCTGATATGTATCAGCAATATAATTGACTCTACATAGAGAGAAGCAAACCAGGGAAATGCATGTAGATACACAAGAGTATGCTGAGAAGGGAGGCATATAAATATTAACATAAATATAATAATTAAGCTCGCTATAGATGCCTTAATCTACTATTCGTTTTAGCTTCCAGATTAGCACCCTCCTGCAGTGCCTGTCGAGCATCTCTCTCCATTCCCAGGCTGAGGAGAATGGCTGCTTGCAAGTAGTGAGCGACTGGCCACTGTGGGAACACCACCTGTGCTTGCATAGCATCTCCTATTGCTTCCTGCAGCTGCCCCATCGCCAGATACGACAGCGATCTTCGTGCTAAGACTGTCGGAGATACTGACGTTCCACTGTCAATAAACTGGACAATACAAAAACATTTCAAATTATGCATTGTAATAATACCAGAAAACAAGTGCACTTGAGCATGATCAATTATCACACACTTCAGAGAGCTGGAATATTCATTAGCAACAGAGAAGATTACCAACATAACAAAATATCTAGGAATCTTCTTCTACACTCTCTGTCAACATTTCAGAGGCTCATTGCAATGTGTGCCAGCTCAATGCTACAACCAGTTTCTGGCTATAACCTATATATATGGTTACAGTTGTTCGAAAATAAACTTGTAGCATCTCAATGGTTGCTGGTGTTGGAGTTTCACATCTTTGAATCAAGAAGTTGTAGTGTACCTGACTATAGGAAGTGATTGCAGTAGTGAAGTCCTTGGCTCCAAAGGCAGCATCTGCTTGTTTCTTAAAGTTAAGGCTATCGTGTATTTGGCCCGTCCACATTTGGAATGATGGCTGCTTATCCAATTCAAAACCAAAGGAAAACAATTTAATTGGCATTTCTTAGAATTCACTTATCAACATCAGCAGTATTGCCTTTCAGTTTTTTTCCCACTGGGGTACTACTGGGCTACAATAAAAATCACATTACCAGACTTTGAATAATATGAACAGGCAAGCATAGAACAAGTAGTACAAGCTAGCAATTCCAGTGCTTGAATTTTGCAAAGCACTCAAGTAGTACAACACTATAACAAGGAATAGTGAATTACTCGTACCTCACTTACTACACCCTCATCGAACATGTATCCAGCATTTTCTAAAATTTCATGAATAGCATTGATATCTCCCTCGGTACATGCTTCTCCCAGAGGAGACAATGGCACAGTGAGCTCTGGTGCTTGCCCTTCAAGTGGAATCCCCAGTAGCTCATGAGAAGGAAGCTGTCATATATGTCTGTATCAGAAGCTACCTCCATAATATGAATGTTAATAAATGTAAGGGGAAGAGAAGAAGAATATGAAGCAAAAAGAAAGGACAATGCAGAAGCAGAAGCCTACTTAAATATTTGCAAACTACATAACTCCAACAATCCCTTTAATCATAAATAAATTGCTTCTCACAATTTATTTTAAACAAAACTTCATAATCAAAGCAAGAAAACTGATAGCCTTCACTATTCAATTATAGATAGATCTTTTAACAGCAGTGGAAGTTATCTCATTGGGACCTAGTTCAACAATGTGCAGACTCTTCTGGTAGCAGAGAAAGAGTATCAAATTTTTGATATTTTCAGATTTTCCAAATAAGAATGCTGGAAAATAAAAGTGTAGAAGTGTTAAAAAAAGGAGAGAAAGTACAGCAGCATCTTTCTGAAGGGATGTTAGAGAAGCCAGTAGGGACTTGATAAGTGGTCTGTCTCGAGGCTCATACTGCAAACAGGAAGAAGCCAGGCGAACCAACTCCATTCCATCAGCGTTCGAGAAATGCCCCTCCAAACATGAATCCATGAGCACCAGAAAGTTATTTCCTCGGATCATATCAAGCGCCTATATCACAAACCATGTTTCATCAATTAATGAACTTTTATTTTATCTATGTCACTCTTGTAATCAAGCAACAGACTCATCACTGCTCCATCAAGGATGGATGATCAAAATTATGCTGCTTCAGTACACATTCATGAGGGCATGTGGGAGAAAACTTACATGACTTGGTGGAATATGCTTCCCACTAAGAAGATCAAGAAGAACGGTACCAAAGCTATATGCAACACTCTCTGGAACAATTCTACCTGCCAAAGGATCCAGATACAGTTATAGAATACCTCAGCATCCAATTGCAACTTGCACTGTTATATAGTTACTGAAGGGGCATCAAAAATCCTCTATAAACCACCTAACAGAACAAAATTAGTTCAGCCTAGCTACTTGAACCTAAATCAGCTCTGGATTGTGTACTTAACCTTATTTGTGCAAGATTGCTCCAATTAACCAGAAATAATGCCAAAACATGCAGTTCTGATAACACAGCTACCAGAATGTTATGAAAGTAGAGTGCATTAGAATTTGGTCCCTGACGCTTAACTGAGTTAAGGATTTGTCCCATTAGTACAATATGATCTGAGTAAATGCTCTCATAAGAAAATTGAGGTATAAGAGAAGTATAGACCTGTCCTAAGGTACTCAGGAGGGGTGAATGCGAGGTTTGTGCTGTAGCTTTTTCCATCTCTACTATTCTTCATAAGGCCAAAGCAAGACAATCTGGGGTCTGCGTTCTACAAAATTGAGGACGATTGATTATTAAATGTAGAGGAAAAAGGCATGCCAGTGTAAGAAGAATTTAAACTTAAAAGAAAAAAAGAACCTCATCAAACAAGACTCGGTAGGCATTAAGATCATGATAAAGGGTTCTGCCGCGGCTGCTACAGTAATGCAATGCTTGTGCGACGTACAGAGCCACCCTGATGCGCATTGCCCAATTTAACGGTTGTGTTTCCCCTGCCATTACATTATGTTACACTACATTCCTTTTATTTTATTTTTTTGTGAAATAATGAGCTGTTTCATTTAATTTGAAAAGGGAAATGAAAAAAGGAAAAAATAAAATAAGATATATATAGCATACAGTGGAAGAGGTGCTTAGCAAGGGTGTCATGGGGCATGAACTCAGCAACAAGGAGCCTCTCCCCTCCTTCGGAGCAGCATCCGATGAGGTTGACGAGGCGGTGGCTTCTGAGACGGCCCACATCCTTGGCCTCCTCCTGGAATAAGGAATTAATTAGGAGGTAAGTAAGTAAGTAAGATGGAACAGAATTAGTATTAAGGAGAATTAATTAAGTAATGAATGAAGTACAAGGAATTGCTTAGCATCAGGCCAGGCAGACTTGGGGAAGCGCTTGACAGCAGCGGTGCGGCCGGAGCGGAAGAGGGTAGCACGGTAGACGACATTGGGGGCCTTCTGGCCGTGCTCGGAGATGATGCGCTGCGGGGAGAAGCCGTCGGTGGCGGCACGCAGCTCCTCCAGGCTGAATTCCTCGAAAACAGATGCCGATGCCGGGTAATCATTGTCTTTTTCATTCTCATTCTCAAAATTTAACTGTTCTTTGTCTGATGGCTGCCAGAGGCAGGTCGACACCCGGGAGCACCGACCACCCATCCCTTCCTTCCTTCCTTCCTTCCTTCCTTCCTTCTTCACTACCAAACACTAACTACTTCATTCCCTGATAGTATCAATTAGTATTAATAGCAATGATGAATCATGAATGATCAGATTTAATAATGCATTCATCCCCTCCTGATAATAGTGATGGCCCATTCATTTCCATCAAACTTTTCTTTTTTCTTTTTCTATTCTCTCTCCCCCAATTCCCTACCTCTCCCTCATACTTCCCATTGGCCATTTTCATTTCCATTCCTTCCAATTTGTATTATTCTTGCATTGTTATTCTGCACCACCTTTTCACACCACAGACTCTCTCTCTCTCTCTCTCCAATTAATTAATTAATTAATTAAGGATCCAATTGGCTCGGTTACCAATTTCATGTGTGTACTTATTTGCTAACAAGTTCTGCTTTGCACAATTGCACATCACACCAATCATTCCTGCTTTTGCGCATAATTCCTGTCGCTTCCCTTTCCTCCAATTCTCTCCTGTCTACATGATTTCACCATTTAATTACTCCTCTCAATAATCACTTTTTCTTTCTTTATTTATTAGCCCATTTCTACTTCTTCATTCTCATCCCCAATTTTCTTCATATTGGATCTTCCATTCTTCCTTCTATCTTTTTTTTTTCATGATTCCTCAACGTGCCTAGTGCTGCTCCTCTACACTCTAGACTATTTATCCTATTTCTTTCTGTTGTGTTGTGGACTTGTGGTGGCTATATGCCTGTATCCCTTATTCAAGTATTCTACTGTTGCCATTAATTTACCAATTTTATAAAGGGATAATTTTGTTTGTGCTATTCAAAACTGGAGAAATTTCAGAAATGCTATTCAGAATTGATTTCTTTCATTTTTGCCATTCAAAATCGCTGTTATCTCCTATTTTTGCCACTTTTTTTTCAAAAAGACAAAAATGCCCCTATCATGGCTTCTTTGCTTCTTCTTCCTCTTCTGTACCGATACCAGTTCGCCTTCCCCTTCTCCAAAATCGATCCCAAAGTCAATTACAACATCATTCGGAGCGACATCAGTAGCGAGGTCGGTGGTGGCTGGAGTGAACTTGGACACAAAGTAGCCACGACAGGGACATTTTTGTCTTTTTGAAAAAAAGTGGCAAAAATAGGAGATAACAGCGATTTTGAGTGGCAAAAATGAAAGAAATTAATTCTGAATGACATTTATGAGATTTTCTCAGTTTTGAGTGGCACAGACAAAATTATCCCTTTTATAAAATGCAAACTTTCTCCACCGTTATTGTTTCCTTTGTTAGCGGTGTTAATATTAGGAAAGATCTTAGTTAATTGTTATCCGAAAAACTTTATATACCGTTTCTATTTTATAATTAGGGACTTACTAACTGTCATGTTTGTTGTCTCCCTTATTAGTTTTCCAACTAAGTATTTTTGTCCTTTTCCGCTAATCATTGGTTATTTAAATTTATTGAAAATAAATGCTAAATTTCTAATATAAAAACTTACAACAAAAAATAAAGTAAAATAAAGACTTGATAGCGACATAACACACATAATAATTTTATTGCAAATTTAAATATAAAAACATACAGGAGAGCGGACAGAGCGGACAAAACAAACATAACAAAGCATACGAAGCAGAGCATTAATTGCTTTTGTCTTCTAGCGAAAAGTGCGAGGGGACGGTTAAGAAAGCTGTTAGCATCCCTTTGATCAATTGGTTAAAAATTCTAATTAAGATACTTGCGATAATAGTTGGACATATGTACACATAATTCAAAGAACTGTTATACTTAGACATGTCTATGTTGAGCTGATACGTATATACCATTTTGATGCCGACTATTGATATTGATTTTATTATGCATCTTTAGTTGAATTATACTGCACATTATTTGAGTTATTATGCATGTTATTTTTTGTAATGAAATAATTATATATATTGTCTATTTTATTATGCATCTTTAATTGAGTTATCGTGCACATTATTTGAGTTATCATGCATGTTATTTTTTTATAATGAAATAGTTATACATGTTAATTTTTGTACTGAAATAATTATTATGGTATAACATGCATAATAACTCAAATAATGTACATGATAACTCAAATAAAGATACATAATAAAATCGGTATCAATAGTTAATATAAAATGTGGTATCTAAATGTGATATCTACGAAACATTATCCTTGCAATATTGTATCATTATTTTCATCTTATTTAATTAGCACTTCTGATATACCGTCCCATTCATTTCTCATTTAATTTTTCAATTTTTTTTTTACCTTATCCAATTGTCATTTAAATAGTTGCTTTCTAAGACATACTTTCAAGTTTCAGCCAAAAAGATTGAATTGTCTTTCATTATCGTACTTTTTTATCTGATCAATAAGTAGATATGTTTTACAATAAAATGTACAATTTGATGTATTGTCTAATAGAAAATTGATACACTTATATCGTTTGAATTCGTCATTTTTTTTTTCTTTTCTCACATACGATGAAGTGAGTTGAAACTTGAAACAAGAAAAATGCAATTCTGGCAGCCACGCAAAACAGGACCAGTATCAGTATCCTCTGGTGTACTTTAATAAATTAATGGAGGAATAAAAGATTCTCTAATAAATCAATGCATATGAGTGAGTGGTTGATGCTTTCGAATCAATGGTTTAGTTGTTTAATTTTGTGGTATAGAAATGAAACAAAATCGCGTGTGCCACTGAAGAGGAAGGATTATATATATGAATATGATGCTAAAACACAGAGACGTGGGAAGCAGTTAACAGCTAATTACCTTGACTCAAGCCCTTTGACCGCACCACCACCACCAACCAATGATGATGATGATGATAATGAGCGAGACTATTATACATATTCATTTTCTTTTGAGGAAAAGACTATACATTCATAGTACGATTTTAACCATATTTTGCATTAATATGTCAAATTGTAAATTTCGAACAGACGATTTAATCATTAAACACGATCAATGAATTGACATTTATTTGAAGATGAAATTTGCGAGAGAAAGAGAGAAAGAGAGAAAAGAAAGGCGACACGAAAAGGCGATTCGAATCTATAGGCAGAGAGGTTGCCTCCGACCACCCCGCCTCCCTTCTTTCCTTTTTCTCCTTTCTCTTTACTTCTTCTACTTCCTCCTGGTTTCGAGATCTGACAAGGGTGATGCGACGATGGTGATCAGACAATCCGACGAGACGAGTGATGATGCGACAAGATGAGCTAGATGGAGATCAGACCGATGTGACAAAGAAGATGTTAGATCCACTTCTTCGTTGTGACGATGGTGATCCATTTCTCCGATGTGGCGATGGCGTGCCAAGTTAGATCGGTGTGGTGAGATTGACACAAATCCGATGCGTTGAGAAGGTGGAAGTGGTATGATCGGGTTCAGAGGCTAAGACAAGATCACCATAGGTAACAGTTCGATACTGAGTGTAAAGGTGATTGTGAGAAGTATTAGAAGCTGTCAGCGAGCCATCTGCCAGAGTCTGTGTTTAAAAATCAGATGCTTGCGTGTACTAGATGATCGAGTGAACATACAAGTTAACTGAGAATCAAGCTATCAGTGATATGAGAACTGTAAGTGAATGTGTGATGGTGAGCTGAGTTCAGGAAGCCGAGTGCTGCCATGCCAATGACAAAAAGTGATCTAGATTCGATGTCAGGTGCAGTTAAGTGAAATTGGATTCAAAGTGCAGGTCAGTTCAGATGTTGAGAGCTGAGGTGAAGAGTGTTGTGTACTTAAAAGACTTGTTTTTTCTGAAGCTTTCTCGCTCCAACGACCTCTCAAACATTCAAGCATTTAAAGAGCATTGAGACCTTGTTCTTTAAGCTTTCAAAACCTCAATTACTCATTTGTATGAGCTTTGAGTATTTTAGATTAGTCAATTCTTTAATTAGTGATGTTGTTTAGTGTTAGATCATTTTGTCTTGTTGTGATCTTCAGATCACCATCGTTTGGAATGTAAAGAGGATCAGTTGTAAGCGCTCACTTGGTCGTGGTGAAGGACGTGAGGGATATGGCTTGTAGTAGTTTTGTAAACACTATTTGATAATTAGTGTATATTCAGTCCGAAGTTGATACCAGGAGTTTCGTGGATGTAAGTTTTGTGAATCACGTTCTATCTAGTGTCAATTTCTCTTACTCCCTCTCTTTACATTCTTACTATTGTGTTTAGTTGATCTTGAACATTTCTTAAATTGTTAAATTGCTAAGGAAATATCTTGGTTGATTTTTGAATTGAATTGTAACCGCTTTGGCATATATATTGAATTATCTACTAGACCATAAATTCTACATTGTGGTATCAGGGGGTCTTACCCTTAGGAAATTCTTGAAATTGAAATTTAATTTTTGAAATGACCATTTTTTAAGTTTGTAAATAAATTCATCTTTGGAGTTGGTAGTAAAAAATTCTCCAATTAAAAGAAATGTATGGTAAACTTCTCACAATGGATATTCTGAATCCATCAATAATTTATAAAATTCTTTTGCCTCGCCATTGGGAGGTTCATCCATAGTTCAATCAAATTCACCAACAACATCGACAACCATATCAGCCATGGTGTTGGATTCATTTGCTTCGTCATTATCATTGAAATCATGTGAAGGATGTATGCTATCATGAGAATGATCAAAGTGAATTTCACCATGATATGTCCATTTTTTTTTGTAAGAGTTTGTGAATCTTTTAGTGATCAAGTGCACTCTGACTACGGATGTCTTCATCTAAGAACGATTTTTTCACAAAGTTTGCATGGACATTTGATCTTGTCCTCTTCAGGATACAACGAATTTGCGATAGAAAAGGCAATAAATTCATCAACACCAACAATAAATTGTGGATTGGACTAATTATTTATCATTCGCTTATACATCCAACTACGATCGAAGCTCATCTTCTTAACACACCTAGTATATACATAGCCAATCAAAATAATTAGTTTTGTTAGCTTACACACATATTTGTTTATACATCTTGCATCATTAGTACAACTTTGCTTCATTTAATTTGTAAAATATTGCTACCAGGCACACTAAGTATTTTTGGTTAAGTATTTTCTTTGTTTCCTTGAATTAGTTTGATGCTATGCTAGAAATTAAAAAAAAAAATGAAAAACAATGAGTACGAATTACATTAAAAATGAAAAAGGAGTAAAACACAAATTAATAAAATATACCTTTGGCTACGGAATATTTTATTGACTCGTTGCTACTTCTTGTTGATATTTGATCTGAAAAAACATAATTATATAACTAACAAGCGATATTGTAGTGCATTTTAAAAAAAAATGATACAAAAACCTAGACACAATGGAAAATTTATATATTTTGTGAAACTTAATGGACATACCTATTGGTGAAAAAGAAGCTCTCAACAATCACAACAAAGAGTTGCAGTTGCATTAAGCGACAGTATCCTATCTCATTAATTCGGGAAATCAAAAGTGAAATCAGAAATTGGTTCTGAATTGCCTGCTGTCTCTCACAAGATATGAGCTAGCTTCATGCAACTGCAACTCCAGACTCTTCTCTGCGACCTTACCTTAACATCTTCTAAATTCCTTACTTTTCCTTATTTCCTTCATTTTCTTTTGTTTTCTTCTTTTATTTCACATTACCACCTTAATTTAGTGGTTTGTACATAAATAAACTCTCTTAATCAATATATAAAATTTGAGGGCTTGACCTCCATCTTTTTATCAAAAAAATCACAACAAAGACGTGTTGAAGTGAAGGCACTTTGTGATCTAAAGGAAAATAAACCTAACTTCTATAGATTAGAAGATTTTATTTTTAGCGAGTTAATTATAGAATTGTTTAGAATATTTAAAACTTTGTCATTTTTAGGTAGTGTACAATAGTTCTAAGTTTAATCATTTTTATTTTTAGAGACCGAGTAAATAAATTATAGAAATGTTTAAAGTAAATACAAAAATTTCAGTTTATTAAAAAATCTGACCAAAATAGTTTGTAGTATTATATTTGCAATCTTTAGGATTTTTATGCGCTTTTTAGGAAGTTTCATTTATGTTTGCAATCTTTAGTATTATATTTGCAATGTTTAGTATTATATTTTTGGTTAATTCATTACACTTTTTACATCAACAAATGATTGATTCTTGTGCAACTAAGTTACTATTAATTATCTAAACAAAGTTTAATTTGTTACAATCTAATTGGCATATAACCACTTTATCGTAAAATATACATTAATTAGAAAAATAGTAAGATAATTAATAGCAGATGTTTAATACATAATTTCACAATATTCTATCTTCATGTGAATTGTCAAGTCTAATTTGAGATCCATTATTTATTTCTAATTAAATGATGAAAATTAATATGATTAACACAATCAAAATAAGAAAGCATGGAGGCCCGGTCATTCAATTTATTTTATCTAATATAACAAAAAGAATTATATCTGTTTATTTCATATTATTTTCTTTAGATCAGATAACAGTTAATGTTTAATATTTTTTCTAACCATATATTTGATAAATTAAGATATATTATTTGAATAATATTGAGTCGATATGCTAATATATAAGATTAAAAAAAATTCACTATCCTCCCATCAGACACACTAGTATTTTTTATTAAGTATTTTCTCTGTTTCCTTGAATTAATTTGATGCTATGCTAAAAATTAAAAAAATCCAAAAAAAAAACAATTAGTATGAATTACATTAAAAATGGAAAAGGAGTAAAACGCAAATTAATAAAATATACCTTTTGCTGCAGAATATTTTATTGACTGATTAGTGATTACTAGTTCTTGTTGATATTTGATATGAAAAATACATAATTATATAAACCAACAAGCGATATCGTAGCGTATAAGTTTTAAAAAATGAAACAAAAGCTTCCACACAATGAATATATATATATACATAGGCTATGGTGTTCCGCAAAGCATCAAACATACTGTACTTCGCCTCCATATCTTCGATTTCAAAGTCCAAACGATCGATCCAAATCATTGAATTTGATTTTCATATTAAAAATTTTTTGGAGACCGAATTTTACATTTTTTTTAATTTTTGTACTATTTTTTAGAGAGGTCGAAAATCATTCATATCAGATGATCCAGAAATCGTCAGATTAACCGTTTTTCACCCCTTTAAAAAATTGTAAAAAAATTCAAAAAATGTAAAATTCGATCTCCAAGACAATTTTAATATGAAGATCAAGTTTAACAGTTTGGATCGATCGTTTGGACTTTGAAATTGCAGATATAAAGATGAAGTACAATGCGTTTGGTGTTTTGCGGAACACCATAACCTCACTCTCTCTCTGTATATATATATAATTTTTGAAACTTAATGAAAGTACCTATTGATGAAAAAGAAGCTCTCAACAATCACAAACAAAGAAGTGTTGAAGTGAAAGGCACTTTGTGATCCAAAGGAATAGAAATCTAACTTATATGGAACGAAATATTTTATTTTTAGAGAGTTAATTACAGAACTGTTTAGAATAGTTAAAACTTTGACTTTGACTTTTTTTAGGTAGTTGAATTATTATGGAAATTAGTTCTAAATTTAATTGTTTGTAAATGAGTATTTTTTAGGCAGCATAAATTTAGTCATTTTTATTTTTAGAAATATTGAAAATAAATACTTCTTAACAGTTCCTATCGGCGTTTTCGATAAGAACTACATAGATATTAGGTAGGAAAAACTTAATTTGTCAAACTCTATCTCTATCTAGTGTAGTGGTAAGACACAAGATTTTCATGAAAGAGGTCTGGAGTTCATAGAGACAATTTTAGAGGGATTTTTCAAATTTGTTTTCTAATTTCTTTGTAGATGTGTATGTTGTAAATCTACGGACAATGAATAAAAAAAAGGAAAAACTTAATTTACTCTCCTACCGACGTTTTCGGTAAGGATTAAAAATAACGGTAAGGAAAAGTTTTGTTTTTCTGACCGTCATGCCTACCGGTGCGAACCATTAAGTAAGTACTAACATTCCTTACCAAATTTTGCCAATAAAAAAAAGCGGTAAGCATTACTCCATTTTCTTGTAGTGAACTAGAGATATCTTCACCAAATCACTAGACAAAAATCCATTCGAAAAAAATCAAGTTGGGAATAATTAACATATGAACTTACCTAGAGGGAGAGTGTTTAAGAAAATATTGTGATTTCGAAAGATTTCAGAAAATATTCATCATCGATCAATCCAGACCGTAAGACTATATATACAGATAACCGACAACTCAC
The DNA here is from genome assembly GCA_964058865.1 of Eleocharis quinqueflora. Lineage (NCBI taxonomy): Eukaryota > Viridiplantae > Streptophyta > Magnoliopsida > Poales > Cyperaceae > Eleocharis > Eleocharis quinqueflora. The sequence goes on from CAXKVX010000614.1 coordinate 152,015, forward strand.
CATCAATTAAGCCTAACAGCGATATGAGTACCAAGTTGTAAATTGCTATACTTGAAATTATATAAATTTCTATAGTTCAGCAATTAGTCAAACAACTAGTAGAAAACATATTAGAAAGTAACAACATAAAAAGAGCCTATAAAAAAGTGTTGTAATATCTGGTAATAATCATTTATTCAAATTACGATATTCACACAATTCTCTTGTCAGTTTTTCATCTCAAAAAATTATAAAAGATGATGAATTTATTTATTATATCGGCAATCTGTGGAACTACACAGTACACACAATGGCACAACAAAACTAATTAATACTTATAATGCTACGTACTAAGAAGGTAATGCATGCAAGAAGCAAACCAAACGGTCGAGAGCCCTGTGAGAGGAGCCGACGTCGCTCTGCACGGAGCGAGCCAGCGTCTGCTGCATCTCCTTTGCTGCTCTTCTCTGCCTCCATCCGTCTCCGTCTCCGTCTCCGTCGACTCTGGAGAGAAGCAGCCTGCGCACCGCACTCTCCACGCTTCCTCTCTCCAGCGGCCTCCTCAGCTCCTCCCCCACCCCCCACACCTCCGCCGCGTACCTCGTGTTCCCCATCTGGTCTGCGAAGAAGGGCGTGCAGATCATCGGCACCCCCTCCGCCATGGCCTCCACCATTGAGTTCCATCCCGCATGTGTCCAGAACCCTCCCACAGCGGTGTGTCCCAGCACCTGCCTCTGCCGTGCCCACTCCACTATCCTTCCTCTGCTTCCTGTTGCCTCCTTGAATCCCTCCGGCAGATAATAATTAACTGGATCATGCTCAACTGGGCCTTCCACCGACCCCGGCCGAAGGACCCATAGAAAAGGCTGTCCCGAGTTTGCCAACCCCCACGCCATCTCCGTCAGATCCTTGCGGTCCATACACGCCAGGCTGCCAAAGCTCACGTAAAGCACTGATTTCGGGGGTTGCGAGTCCAGCCACTGCAAAAGCTCATCATTTCGATCCTCCTCCTCATTATTATTAGAACTAGCAGGTCTTGTAGTAAGACTAGTACTGAACTTGTGTAGGGGACCCACTGCGAATGCCGGCAACGAGAGGTCGCGCTGCAGCTTCTCTAATTCAGCTGCCTCCATGGCATGCGACGTGTTAAGTATTATCCCCCTCGAGCTTCTTGCATTCTCCACATCCAACTCCACGAAATGCATCAAATCCTCTCGGTTGTTGCCCACAGCGATCATGTCTCTTACTCTCAACGGCGTCAGGTCCTCTACTGCCTCCTCCAGCTCCCATTCTGATATGATCATCACCAAATTAATCATGCATATATAATATTATTATTATATACATCAATGCTTCCGATTAATTAATTATATTAACTGAGTTACTACCCTTTTTCTGTATATTTTCTCTGTAAATGCAGAGATATATCTCGTGCTGCTCTCTCTCTCTAGCTCTATTAATATATATTGTGTTTTGGCAAATATATGGTGCCCTTGACTTGTCTCGTGCAGTGCAGGTTGTGCAGTTGGGAGTTTCAAACTTGCCAAACTATCACCAAACAGTGTTATTTTGTTGGTTTACGAAACAAAAGAAATTTCGTTTGACATTTTATTTAGCAAAAAACGTGAAATTCGACAAAAATTACATTGAAATAGAAGAAATTTCGTTTTTGTTTAACGTTTTGTTTCTGAAATGTATAAAAATAATTGCGTTTCGCGTTTCATCCGAACGAAATAAAACAAAACAACATAACATTTTATTGCGTGTACAACCCTATTTAGGCTTTTAATAACGGAGCGGGTCGGGTACCCGTGGATCCGACCCGTCCGGATTCACGGATCCATGGGTACGGCGGATCCACGGGTACAACGGGACGGGTCTGCACGGGTCCGAACCCAAAACTCCCAATCCGATCCGTGATAAACCCGGGCGGGTTCAGATGGGTCGGGCACGAGTCGAGGCGGGTCGGGTCGGATCCGTCCAATTTTTTGAATTTTTTTTGAATTTTTGAATTTAAAACTACACATTATTTTAATATATATATATATATCGATTTTTCTGAATTTTTTGAATTTTTTTGAATTTTTTTGTATTTTTTTTTAATTTTTTTGAATTTTTGCACGGATCCACGGGTCGGGCACGAACGGGTCTCAGGCACGGGTCTACACGGGCACGGATTTAGACGGATTTGGGAAATTTGGAGCCAACCCGACCCGTGATAGATTCGTGGATCCGAAATCCGCGGATCCGGACACGAGCACGGATCGGACACGAATCGAACACGGACAGGTAGACCCGTCCGAATTTTTTTTAAAGTCTAGCCCTATTGCTCTATATGCAGCCACTCCCACCAACGTGGGTCCTACGACCATACGTGAGGGCCTGAGGGGCACTATAAAAGGTAAAGTATGGGCTTTATAGCAAAGTCTCTATGTTTTACCCGTCAGTTTAATTGGTTCTTTTAATTAGCCAACAATTATTTTTAATTACTATTAAGTGAAAGTAAAAAAATCATCATGAATTCAATTTGTCCCAAATCTCTTACGATTAAACAAATTCATCGGGTTCACTATTATATCATCTGATGGCGGATGGCCAGGGCCAGGGCCAGGGATGCAAACAGTGGCAGAGCTGACTCTCATGATTTTTTCTTTCTTTCAAAAACTACCGTATATTTGAAGTTTTTCAAAAATATCATGTAATTGTAATATTTTCGCACAAATGATCATGTAAGATAATTTTTTAGAAATAAACATCATATTGAATCCTCTTGAAAAAAATCGTAAATCTTGAACTCCCTGACAAAATTTCTGAATCCGCCCCTGATGCAAACGGATCACATAGGGCTCAAATAACATTTGTATATGCTTTAACTTTTTAAAGAGTGAGACTACGATGGTTTCACAACCATCGAACATCGATGTTTGCGACTACATATCTTAAATTTCAAATGCAAATCAATTCAAACAGTTAAAAATATTGTTTACTTTTACTCAAAAAAAAATATTGTTTACACTAAAATCTACTTAAGGATAAAAATTTTTATTTTTAGATTTTTTTACTATTTTATTGAATGGACGGAAAATGCATTAAACTGGAGCGGCATATAATCATTAAATCAATGCATTTTCTATCTATCCGATAAGATATTAAAAAATGGAAAATTTTAATTCCTAAGTAGATTTTAGAATGAACAACATCTCCAACGGCTTGGATCGATCATTTGCATTTTAAAATTTCGAAATATGTGATCGCAAGTATCGTAGTTCAGTGCTTGCACAAATACCATAATTATACTCTTTTTAAAATACAATATATGAATGATATATAAGTTGAATGGATATGAATATAAATTGGATCTCAAATGGATACGGATATAAATGGGAAGTCGAATGATATGAATACAGATAATGAAGTTAAAATGAGTGAAATTTTTCATATTGTAATAATTTTTAATACTATGATCAATAAAGAAATCAATACAAATATATGAAAAACTAATATATAGTTACTATGTATAATATAATAATAATTGTGAATAACATATTTTTTTATAATTAGTATTAGATTTTAAATTGCATATATTTACATTTAATGTAGATAATTACAATTCAAAATCAAATTCATATTAATTTGTATCTCTAATGTTGTACTTTACATTTTCGTATCTCTAATTTTAAATTCCAAACGATTGATTCAAACTGTTGAGCATGATCTTCATATTAAAGTGTCATAGAGACCGAATATTGCAATTTTTAGATTTATTTTAGAGTCATAAAAAGTTGATTCTAATGATTTTTGGATCATTTCAAAATAAATTATTTTTTCTTCTCTCCATCCAATATATATACGAGTAAAGCCGGTAATCTTAAGCTTACCAAAGTAGTTGGTGAGCTAAAAAAATTAAGGAAATCGATTTTAAATGACAAAGTTGAAACAAATTTATATTAATGTGATGATATGAATCTTATTCTATTTTATTTTTTCAATTAACCAAATGAAAATAATGTATGTTGCCATTAAAAAGTTTTTTTTGTTAATATTATTGTCCAACCAAACATGAGATATAAGACTTTTGGGAGTGAATCTATGAGACTTAAATCTTTTTTTCTGATAACCAACTCATATTAATATAATTCACTTCATGGATTAATGAAACTCTTCAAAGAATGAGATGAATGTCCAAGGTGAAATACACGGCTAATTTGACTTCAATCTTCAAAATTCCAACAAAATATTATTTTTAATAAAGAAAACTCTAACAGATAGCTATAGAAAATCCTAATTAATAGTTGATTATAGATAGAAATTGTGAATTTAAAGTGGACATAAATATAGATAGTTAACATGCATGCATGTGGAAGATAATTAAGGTGGAGATATATAAAGTGGTGGGTCAACTCACCTGCTTGCGCCGGTAGAATGCCCTTTGTATACAAGGCGGGGAGTGCAATGAAGCCATTCAGACTGGCGGCGCTGCCCGTCCTCAGCACCAGCGTCGGGACCCCCAGCTGCTCCGCGACCTGGTTGATCCTATACCAGTGCATGTCTAGAACCAAGCATGCCACAGCCAGAGCTTCTCCATCGACGTCCGCCTTCTCGGATAATACCTGCCCCAAACACTCACCAAATGGCATCATGCAATTGTCATTCAACTCACGGATGAGCGACAGCACATGATCCTGATGCGATGATGATCTCTGCTTGCATATCTCGTCGGGAATCCGGACGAAGCGATAGGAAGGGTACTTGGCTGGATCAACTGCATCGTTGTTATAGTCCGTCTGGAAGACGGTGATGGAGAAGCACCGCCAGTGAAGTACCGCTGCAAGTTCGAGCATCGGGTTTATGTGACCGTGGAATGGAAATGGGAACAACAGCACCCGCCGCCGGGGGGATTTCGTGGCTTTCTCTGCCATGGATCTAACATTTACGTTCCCCTTGCCAATGCTCTCTCGTCTTCCTCAAATTTAATTCAATTTAGTGGCCAAGTTGCAAAATGATACGCGTTGTGTGAGTCAGAAGTCAATTTTATTTTATTTTTTTTTTAGTTTTGTGTACAAAAGTCCATGTCACATATCAACAATTCAATTAGACACGATTTTTTTTTTCTGACTTACTGACTCAGATACCAAATACAAAAATCACCTTGCAGTCACCAACTCTAATTAAGAATTAACTAATTAATTAAATAATTTGTAGAGTTGTCGTGCTAGACAATTTGCCAGGGCATCAAACGCATCTAGGACTGTCAAACGGACAAATGTCGACGAAAATTGATGGTTTCGTTTAATTAACGAAAACAGAGAAAATTTCGTTGAACGTTTCGTTAATTAAACGAAACAGATTTTTGTTGCGCTGAAAGTTACGTTAAATTTAAATGTGTAAACGTTAAAAACGTTAAAATTATGTTGCGCTGAAGTTTGCCAAAAATGCATGTTAAAAGTATAAAAATAACTAAAGTACCAATATCATACAATTACAACATATACTTCAATTCAAATTGAAACATCTAACAATTAAAACATCCAACATATCAATATCATATAACTTGAAACATATATTTCAATTGAAACATTCATATATTTCAATTGAAACATATACTTTAATTCAAAAGTTTACAAAAGTACCAACATAAACAAATTCAATCCAAAACTTACACAAATTATGAATGAACCTCCTAAACATTAAAATACCTAACAACACTAACCTAGAACCATCTTAAGCTCAACCTGGATCTCAGCTACTTCTCAGAGTAACCAATCTCAGCCAAAGACTAAAAATAAAAGGATTTAAAACATATAAACTCATTCATCATCATTGAAGATCACAACTTGATATTCAAGGAGCCAAAGAGATGAGCTGGTAAACCAGTATCATTATAGGCTTCATCTTGTTAGGTATTTTGGCATTCTTACAACAAGCAAGCAACTATCAAGTCCACAAGACAAGTACTACTACACAACATGTCTTACTGGCAACAAAATAACTTAAGCAAAATGGAATTACTGATTTGATGCTCCACTGCCACATATTGGATCACCAGATGCCACTTCATCACCGGGCCATAGTGGATCACCAATGTCTCCACCACCCTCTGCAAGTCAACATAAGTAAACAAAAAGTTAATATACAAATAATGAAGTAATTAATTGAAACAAGCAGCATGATTAGGGTTGAATCATATCAGTGACGCAAGTACGCAACCAGTCCTGAGCACAGATGAGAGCTTCAATGCTCTCATTATTCAAGGAGCTCCTAACTGGTGACAATATTTTGCCACTAGTAGAAAAAAGATGCTCTCAGATGCCACAGTTGAAATGGGGATAGCCAAAATGTCCCGGGTGAGCCTAGCCATCACACTGGATACTTGAGAGACTTCATCTTCCACCATGTAAGAATATCAAATTCTTCCTCCAAACTTGCATCATCCAATCGCTCAGCAAGATATTCTTCAAGCTCTGACTTCTGAGGCTGTTCCTGAGTCTTCTTGCCACTTATTCAGTCCAGCTCTTAGATCACTCACACTAGTTGATGCACTAGGCCTATAGAACAAAGAAGCAATTAAGCAAGCAAGTAATTAAGTTGAATAAGTAAATTGAGTAAGTAAATGAATTAAATTGAAAATCAAATGAGTTGAACAATACCTCTGTGATGATTTACTGGCTTGGTTTTGTACTGATTTGGAGTATTCATCCAAATACTCATTGTACAATTCTTTGAGGCAAACTTTCAGGTTTAAAACAAATCTTTCATAGTTCTCTGGATAAATCATTTCAAAATAATACTCTACCACTGACATCTTGCACCTTGGATCCAGAATACAAGCCATGGCCAACAAAGAATTGCCACTGGTCCAATACTTGTCCCACTTAGGCAACATTTTTTACCCATCAAAACAACAAATGGGTATGGACTAGATGCCATCTTTTTAATGCTCAAATATACCACACAGAAGTGGTTCAAAGTGGGATACTTAGTGTCACTCAACTTCAATGTGGCATTATAAAAAATCTTCAAGTTTCTCACTAAAGCACCCACTCATTCCCACTCCATGTCACTTGGAGCTAACTTGTACCTCTTATCAAGGAGAGCATACCTGGCAATTGGTAGTCTGAGTTGCAGGGCAAGCTCCAGCATAAGATATGTGGAGTTTCAATGCGTTGGAACATTCCATGCAGGCAGTTTGTTTGGAGCCTTGACCTAACAAGTAAGAAAGCAAGTAGGGTATGTATTAGGCAAGTAAGGTATGTATTCTATAAGCTAACCTAACATGATTAGAAGCATATATGCGCTGCAGCCACCTGAAGTTCTCCATTCTCCCTTGCGAATGACGAATGTACTTCATCGTTTCGCATATTTTGTGAATCTAATCATCCAACACAACAAGTCCATCTTGCACAATCAAGTTCAAAATATGACAGCCACATCTCTGATGAAAGATGTTTCCTTTTACATGAAATGTCTCTTTCTACAATTCAAAATAATAAAGCAAGTAAGGAAGTAAGCAAGTAAACAAGTAAGAAAGCAAATAAACAAGCAAGTAAACAAGTAATTCTACCAGAGGGGTGTCCAGAATCTCTCTGATTGCCACATCATTGGAAGAGACATTGTCCAGCACAAGACAGAAGACCCTCTTGTCCAAATTCCAAACAACCCACCTCTCCATTATGGCTTGAGCAATGTTTTTGCCAGTGTGTGGAGAGGGTACGAAAGTAAAATTAAGAACCTTTTTTTTTATGTTCCAACTATCATCCATATAGTGACATGTTAGGTCCATGAACCTCCTAACCCCAACTTTATTGGTCCACAAATCACAAGTAAAGCTTGTTAGAATGTGTGATGTGGTTTTTCACTAAAAAGCAAAAGACTAAGGTTAAATAGTTGTGCAGAAGCGATTTCAATTCAATTTAAATTTTTTAGACCTTAATCACCTAGCCAATCAATTTAGCAAGTAATTCTAAGAGCAAATCACAAAAATAGAGATCAAAGAGCTAAAAGGGAGAGAGAGAGTGAAGAGAGAGCAATCAAGAACAAGTGACACGTTATGTAACGTGATTCGGCATATCAAATTGAGATCGAAAGCAGCACCTTAATTATTGAGCCAAGCCAAAAATAATCCGATACCTATGTCAATTCATACCCAAATTGGTCCGGAACACGCAAAACTCCGAACTTGCACGAACGAGTGATATAGTCATCGTAATACATAATTCACCAAGTTGAAATTAATTGATTCGAAATTATCCGAGTCTGATACTTAACTGGATTCGGAAGTGATTCGAACCTGACATTATCTGATCCGAATGTGATCTCGCCCGATTTATCAGGTCTAATTACTTATCGAACCTGATATTATCTCACCCGAATGTGATCCCATCCGATTTGCCAGGTCGATATAATCACTTCTTCGTGATACGTGTCTTAATTTAATAACCATTAGTAAGCAAATTGAGATTATCAATGAAATGCGGGTTGGATCTGGGCCGTGTGACAAACCTACGGGCTAGCAAATAAATAAAAAAGAAAAGAGATTACAATTAATGAGGGCCGAGACTAAATTAATGATGCTAAGCCATTAGCTTTGTTTCCTCATCTGTGGCATTACAATTATACATGATGCAAAGCACTCTCAGGATGACCTTATGAAACAAATTTTGAGTCAGAATGAACAGGAGGCTTTTCAGAAAGCTAGGAATCTCAATCTCCAACATGGCACTCCAGTTGATTTTAGTTTGCATGTTATTTTTTTTATGATGCATGTTATTTTGTTATTATGCATATAATTGATCGGACGTTCCACTGAAAACGAATGTCGCTACGTTTACGGATGCGGATCGCTACGCTCATCGATGCGGACTGGACGAATCCAGTTGCATTTATTTTGAACAGTTGTTCTAGTTATTATGCATGATGTTTTTGTTATTATGCATGTTATTTGTATTATTTTGCATGTTATTTACTTGCATAATAACAAAAAATAACATGCACAATAACAAAAACAACATGCATAATAACTATAACAACTTTTCAAAATAAATGCAATTGGATTCGTCCAGTCCGCATCGATGAGCGTAGCAATCCGCATCCGTGAGCGTAGCGATATTCGTTTTCAGTGGAACGTCCGATCAATTATATGCACAATAACAAAAACAACATGCATCATAAAAAAAAACAACATGCAAATTGAAATCAACTGGATCTGTCCTGTTGGTATCGATGATGGTATCACTGAAGGTATCGATATATCAGCTCCCATAAATAAATATATGAGCAAAGCTATGATAATTACATAGGACACCAACTTTCGTTCTATGCATGTTTAATTTGCTTAATAAATCGAGATTTAAGTTGCTCAATAAATCTTTTATATCAAAATTTTGTAGGAAATCAAATTTTATGATTTTTTTAAAGATTTCTTGTTATTTTTAAAAAAATTAAAACAACTCAGAAAATAATATTTTTTAATATTAAACATGCATGTTTTCAAAAAATATTTAAAAAAGACAAATTTTGCTATGAAACAAAATTAACTTAATTTTACTACTATCGATGCAAAATTGATGATGATCAACGAATTCAATTAATTTGAGTTTAACTTTTTTGAACCGTAAAAGACTCACTCGTATGTGTTAATTAATCGATGACTCGTAAATATTGAAAGCATAAATTTTTAATTATCCAACAGAACCATTATTGCACGTCATGCTGGCGTTGTCTATGTGTCGTTCATATTCCTCTATCTATTTTGAAAATTTTATAATTAAAAAAATGAAGAGCAATCAACTATTGATTGTTGATTTGTAATCTAGCTAGTGTGATAACAGCACCAGATGAGCATAAAATAGAACGAATTTTTAAACACAGTGTAGGCGCAAGTAATTAATTAGGAGATGGAATAAGTTCTACAAAAGAAAACTAAAATGAAGAGCCGTGACGAACCTATATTGCTATTTTGTAATCTAATAACTTTACAAACTTTTAATTTAATGGATTTTTCTTTCGTTAAATAAAATAGTAAAAATAAAAAAAGTAAAATTAGATTTCAAATTAAATAGATAAATAATATTTTCAACGGTGCTAATCGATCATTTGTACTTTGAAATTCAAATTACTTGGTGAAGTAAAAGAAGTCTTCGCAGAGAGGCAAGATCAACACCAATTATTCAGAACTAGTAATCATCCCCGTGCACAGCAACGGGAGAAAATTATATAGTAGAAAACATATACTAAAGTATTCTTTCATAAAGCGGTGGAGCGGTGTTGTGTGACATGCAACAACAAAGAAGTGTCATGCGGATTGTAGCGGCGTCATGCGACTTGGAGCGTGAAGGAGCGACGGAGCGACGTCATGCAGCCTACAGCGACGTGCAACTACGGAGCAGTGTCATGCAGATTGCAGCGACGTCATGTGACTTTTTTGTGAAGCATGTAGAGGCGGAGCGACGTCATGCAACCTGTAGCGGTCTCATGGGCGTGCCGCGACGGAGCAGTGTCATGCGACTTGCATCAGCGTCATGCACCTTGGAGCGTGAAGCGGTAAAGCAGCGGCATGCGACATGAGGCGTGCAGCGGCGGAGCGGCATGCATCGACAGAAAGGTGTCATGCGGATTGCAGCGGCGTCATGCAACTTGGAGCGTGAAGCGTGAAGTGGCGGACTGGTGTAATATGGCATGCAATTGCGTCCTGCGACGTAATTCAGTGTCATATAGCGTGCAATGACAAAACGATATCATGCGGCTTGGAGCGTAAAGCGTGTAGCGACATAGTGACGTGCAGCAGCGAGCGACGTCATGCAACGTGAGGCGTAGAGCGCCAGAGCAGTGTCATGCGGATTGCAACGACGCCATGCGACTTGGAGCGTCAAGCGTGAAGCAACGAAGCGACATGCAGCAGAGGAGCGACGTCATGCGGCCTGCAGGCTGCAGCGGCGTCATGTGTCATGCGACGTAATACATCATCATGTAGGGTCATGCGACGTCATGCACCGTAATGCGGGGTCATGTGTTGTCCAGCGATAGAGCAGTGCCATGCAGATTGTTGTGTCGTCATGCCACTTTTTTCGTGAAGCATGTAGTGGCGGAGCGGCGTCATGCGGCCTACAACGGTGTCATGCGGTGTCATGTGACGTGCAACTTTGGAGAGTGAAGCGTGAAGCGGCAGAGTGGCATGTAGCGGCAGAGTTGCATATAGCGACGGAACAACTTCTTGCGACAATAGGCGTAAAGCGACGTGAGGCGTAAAGCGACGGTGTCGTGCCATTTGCAATGGTGTTATGCAACTTGGGGCGTGAAGCATGAAGTGGCATAGCGGCGTCATGCGGCCGACAATGGTGTCATCCGGAGTCATGCGTCGTGCGGTGGCTGAGTGGTGTTAGGCGTCTTGCAGCGACTTCATGCGTCTTGGAGCGTGAAACGTGAAGCGGCGGAGCGATGTAATGCAGTATGTTGCGACGTCATGCGGTGTGCAGCGATGGAGCAACGTCATGCGATGTGAGGCAACGTGGTGTCATGCAAATGGCATCGATGTCACGCGAGCGTGAAGCGTAGGAGTGGTGGAGAGGCATCATGCAGTCTGCCGCAACGTCATGGGGTAGTGTCATGCGGCTTGCAGCGGCGGAGCGACGTCACGTAAGCGGATGGTGACGTGTATGCCGCTTCCTACAGTCGTATGCAAACTTTGAACTTGATTCTTTTTAGGTACCCTTAGCGGATATGCTTGAGGACAGTCTCACTGGATAGAAGAGATGAAACTCTCTCTAATGAGTCCTTACGCATGTTGTGTGTCGTAGCGATTTTTCTTTGGGAGACGCACTAATGTAGCTACTTGATATACAATCCTGGGTACTTTGGCCAATTTGTTCGTTTGATTTAAGCAGATTTGCTCGAATTCGATCTCATTGGATAGAGGAGGTGATGCTCCCTCTAACGAGTCCTTACGCCTGTTGTGCGCCACAACAGTTTAACCCGGGGATACACATATATGTAGCTACTTGATACATGATCCTAGGTACTTGCCAATTTTCAAAAGTTAAATACTAATATTTTCTTGTTGCTAACTTTGGATCTGATTGTTTTCTTTTGCTTTAAGAGAATTTGCTCGAATCAGGTCTTGTTGTATATATAAGGTGATGCTCTCTCTAACGAGCCCTTACATCTATTGTGCGTCACAGGTGTTTAGCCCGAGTCTAGAATTTTGTAGTTATCCTCACACGAATTACCATCCTATATCGGTGCTTTTCAAACTACAAAATTTTATCTATAGTCGCCTCTACAACTAAAGAAGGAACGACGCATGCATTAGCGAGTCCTCTTTTCCCAGTTATTTTTTTATCTTTTCTACATGCCTTATTGCATGAAATGCTTTCATGATTTAAGGTTGGGTGGAAATATGGATGGGTTATTTTCCATGGTCTTGTTGTTTCAACAACTGGAGCATTTCTAGATAACACTTGTTATATCTTCTTTTTCCCTTTTATTATTTTTATTGCATTGTGAACAAAGTTTTATGGATTCAGAGATGAATGCAATAATGGCTCAGTACATGCCGCCGAAAAGCCAGAGATTTAGTTGGCTGTTAGTTTGTTACTTCTGATTTTAATTGTAAGAATGAGAGTGATTGCATATTAAAATAATTGTTGTTCTCTTAAAGTGATGTATGTTTCTTTTTTGAATGTTTAATTGTAAGCACCGAGTCTCACTTGAAGAATATTGAAACAATTGCACATTTCTAAAAGTGAGACCATCGCATTTGAAGCAAATTCTTAGTAAAAAATAACAAATGCTTACTGAAAGGATATTGAAACAAGAGCAGTAACGAATGCTAAGCAAATGCTTAGTTAAAACACATTTCTAAAAGTGCAAACTAAGCAATATAAGGTGTAACAATAAAAGCAGTAGTGTAGAAAACACTAAAAAGTGCGAACTAAGCTGAAAGTTGTAACATTACCAACGTACTATTTCAATAAGCAGTTATCACAAAATGCTGACAAAATGCTAAGATACTAACAAAATACTGAATACTGAAATACAAGTGGCATGTCCATAATATTATTCTCATTTGTTCTATTAACACATACATCCAATTGTAACTCAATACCAATCACTTGGAGGCCTTTTCTCTCACACATTAACATTGACTGGACATGCAATTAAACTGCATCATGTAGTTGTTTCTCTCCAAATAGTTACTCTATACAAGATGGAACCTATTCAAATCAGCAAAAGAAGGTTAATATAGCAAAGAATGTCTGATTGAGCAAAGAAAGAATGTCTGAGCCTCAAGGGAATTTTGCTTCATGCTTTCTGAAGATTGAAAAAATATAGCAAATTCTGATGCTGGTATCAATCAGATTGCAATTGAAGAAGAAGATAGAGGTGAATTCAGAAAGCAAAGAAAGGAATTTCTGATATCTAACTTGATGGTTCAAGAGCAGCAGATAGGAGTCATTACTTCAATAAAGTTGCTTGTTACTGATGTATTATTTTGGGTAACTAGTAATCGTACCCGTGCACAGCAACGGGAGAATATAATGTCGACGAAAACATAATTTATTAAAGTAATTTTCAAAAAAATAGAAAAAATAAATATCGTTTAACGTAAACCTAAGATAGTATTTTATTTACTTTGTCTTGTTTAGCAAATCAAATTTAGTAAATTTTTACTATTCTGAAAGCATCGAGGGTTGAACTGGGAGCGGGGAGCGGGATGCGGGGGGCGAGGAGTGGGGTGGGAGGAGCAAGTAGTGAGGAGCGGGGAGCTGGCAGTGAGGAGCGAGAAGCGGGGAGCGGGCAACGTGGTGCGTGAAGCGGGGAGCAGACAATGTGGTTCGCGGAGCAGGATGCAGTGGGGAGCGTGGAGCATGTAGCGGGATGCACGAATGAGGGAGCGGGGAGCGGGATGTGTGGATCGAGGAGCGGGGTGCCGGGAGCGGTCAGCGGACGCAAGTCGAAGAACACATGACGCATGATGCAAGACACATGACGATGCATGAGGCAGGTATGACACAAAACTCATGACGCGGGACGCTTCAAGTCGCATGACGCAAGACGCATTACGCAAGACGCAAGACTCATGGCGCAAGACGCATGACACTTGACGCAAGACTCATGACTCAAGATGCATGACGCCTGACGCTTGACACTTGACGCTCGAGGCATGACGCAAGACGCATGAGGCAAGACGTTGCAAGTCGCATGATGCATGATGTCGCTGCAAGACGCATGACGCATGACACAAGACACAAGACGCGTGTCACTTGACGCTAGGTACAAGATGCATGACGCATGACACAAGACGGTGCATGATGCATGACGCATGACGCAAGACGCTAGGTACAAGACGCATGTCGCACGACGCATGACGTTAGCTATATGCCGCACGACGCATGGCGCACGACGCAAGACGCATGACGCGAGACGCATGACGCATGACGCATGACGCATGACGCATGACGCAAGACGCATGACGCACGACACATGCCGCAAGATGCATGATGCAAGACGCTGCAAGCCGCATGTCGCATGAAGAATGACGCAAGACGTTGCAAGCCACATGACACATGACGCTGCAAACTGCATGATGCATGACTCAAGATGCTGCAAGCCAGATGGCGCATGGCGCACGACGCAAGACGCATGACGCGAGACGCATGACGCATGACGCATGACGCATGACGCATGACGCAAGACGCATGACGCATGAGGCATGTCGACTCCCATTTTTCAGAATTAGAATTGCATTTTGCTAAGAATTTCTCTCTAGCGTGCATAAATGTAGGGGTATTTTGGGGAAATAAAAAATGATGAACAAAATAGATTCCATTTCTTACATGCTTTATAATATAGTATAGATTAAACTGTAATGGCGCCCATCTAACTAATATTTGAGTACATGTAAATTTTTAAGATGTTCACATCTGCTTTTTCTATATATCTCTTTATCTCTCTTTGTTCGTGGATTAATTTATACTAAAGTTGATAATGGTAATTAAATAGACATTTCCAAATGAAAAAAGTGCATTTAAAAAAGATCCTTCAATAGTGAAGAATGGAGCCTAGTAATCGTAAAAGCAGCCCAAAATGACAAAGAATGTATTAGAATTACTCGGTGCAATGGCATTCATTTATGCAGCATTTGGACAACTAATAATAGTTTTTTCAGCATCGTTTCTATCTTGTCGACTCCCATTTTTCATTTTATAGACTTATCAATAGTTTTTTCATATTTTATCATTTCGTATATTCTTTATTTGAAAGTAAATTATTAACTCTATCAAAATAAACGTTGTGAATTAGCAGACTAATAATAGTTGGGACAAAAGTCATTTTTGATAGCGCCATTTACAGCATGTTATTTTGACTAATAGCAACAATTGATATGAGAGCAACTCAACATAAAAAATCTATATCTAAATTAATCATCATAAATAAATACACCAATAAATTATTTACTATTATATACCAGATTGTACATCCAAGCACCTCTGGTGCAACAGACTATAGGGATCAATGAAAGGAACTATACAGGAGAAATGAACACTAATCTCAAAAAATGAAAATCTAACGCCTCCTATGTGCACTTTGCTTAGTATATAGTACAAGAATGAACAACTATATGTATATGTGCATCTGTATCTGCAACTATGTCTGAATAGTACAAGAATGAACAACTATATGTATATGTGCATCTGTATCTGCAACTATGTCTGAATATGAAGAATCTATACTTATACCAATCAATAGCATAGCTACTACAAGTAACAACCTCTCCCATGACATCGCACTCAGATAAGGCGAGTTGCTTTTAACAACATCAACTTGGCTTGTCATTTGGGTTGGTCTAGGAGCTGACCAGTTATAGCCTGCACCAACAATGATATGCATTTGAATCTTAATTATGCAGAAAATTTGAGAGATTTGTGCTTTAGATATAAAATTGATATAATCCTTCCTAAGTTTGTACAAGCAATTGTTGAAATAAGACCATGAATTTACCAACTCATTTCCTGACCAAGCAATATAGGGAATTTTCATGCTTGAATTAGAAAGAAAGAAAAATTTCAAACATATGAAAACTCAAGTACTTACAATCAAAGTTCTTCCATCCCAAGACAACTCTTTCTCAATCAAAGACAACACGAAGGTCAGTCAAAAAGTTCTCTGCATTAGGAAAATTTCCAATCACATCATCCTATATTAATATTAACAATCACATATAACTAATCATGAAATTTAGTTACACAATTGTAACCACAAGTCTGTTTAGGTCTGAAGAATTGTTTCCACAAGTGATGATTTTGAGGTTTTTACTTAAGTTCATGCCTTACTCCTTTCTTTGTTAATTTTCTTTTTTTTAATAAGGCTTCCAGGAAGGCTGACAATATTTCAGTGCATGGTTGCTTTTATGATTACACACGAAATTGGGATAACAGAAAACAAAATTTAATAACGTATGAAATATTTTTTTGAAAACAAAAAATAGTGAAAATAAATATCCATGATTTTTTTCGACCTATAAAACCATACAGAAGTATCAATTAAAAGATCACTCATTAGATGTCCAATCTTACTGGTGAAGGATGTCATGGCCGAAATGGAGCCAGGTGCAAACATGAACTTATCACGACTTCAAATGAAAAAAAACTGGCGACAGATCAATTAATGACCAATATTTGTGAATCAGTAAAAAAAAATATAGTCACAAATAAGAACAAATTCTACCGTGAAAAAAAATCTCCATAGCTGTCTCACTATCATGTTGAGAACAGTGCATTTATGAAGATCTAAATTATTAATTTCTTGGGAGAGTATCTATCTATTACAAATTCATGCATTAGAGAAGCAAAATTTGCTTCACTTGAACAAATACAAATTTAAAGGGGCAAAATTATTTTCTTTCACAGCAAAGAATTGGTTGGGGTTATGCATGAACAAAACTCAAGCTGATGAGAAACATATTAAAAGATTCTAAAATCGTCTTCAAAGAAAACTCCACCTATTTTAGGTAACAAGCATGTTATCTGTGTTAGGATCATATGTAAATTAGATAAGAACTAAAAGTGAAGCTTACAAAAACCAATGAGATTGAGGTATCCTTTTATCTGATATGGAGGAAGTTTCAAAGATACAATCCAGATAATACGACTCCTTTGAATGTTCTTCCTGCAATAATTTCATTAATTTTAAAGCTTAAAGAACAATGCAAAATGTAAAATCGGTACTCAGATAATTGGATCCAAAGTTTTGTACGCAAATTATATGTTTTTAATTGAGATCAGTTCAATAAGACATAGAATATAAATTAACCCTAAATTGTGAAGTCTTGAATTTTGAAACAGAATTAAAAAATTGATATTACAACTTTGACTCAACATATATTACACTCTTTTCTTCTTTTTGCTACATCTATCACCCTTTCTCCACTAAAAGAGAACAGTTTATATACCTGCTTTGCATGGTTTAGGAGAGTAGAAGCATACTTCGCATCCATCTTTGCAAGAGCAAGAGACGCTGAGGCCAATGCAGCGGTTGTTTCAAGGTCATGACATCTATGTATATATTAATTCAAGGGGCATGACATCTATGTATATATTAATTCAACTAACAATTACATAGAAATTTACAGTTGGACAACCATTAACTATCAATTTAACTGTCCTAGAGATCAGCATTACCCATAGCTTATTCTTTTCCTGATTCAGATCCATCTTCGCTCATCTCATCATCACTCAACTCTTCATCATCAGCAACACCAAAATCTTCAGGTTTTTCATATCTTTGGCAATATTCTACATAGAAAAAGTCAAACATGAGGGTTATATGAAGATATACACAGGTGCTGCTAATGAAAAACATCAGGTTTTTATATAGTGATCACTAAAATGAACTCTCCAAACTGATTTGCGAGAGTGGGCCCTCTGGTGCCAGTGAGATCAAATTTCTCGAAGACATTACGGATTAAGGACATCAAAATCAAACTCATGACCCTATATGCTAAACAAAAAATCATCAAAGAGAATCCGGCTCATAAGAGATTGGTCCCAAAATGTTCAGAGAGTAATTTCTGCAGAGGACTTTGAAGAGGGTAACCTATAAGCCCCGATCACATTTTCTTGTGGAGAGCCTTTTTAAAAAGTTTTTAGTTCAGTAGATACTCACAGTATCAACAGGGACCCCGCGCAAGCGGGAGCTACGTGCACCGGGCTGCCCTTTTTTTTAGATACTCACAGTATCATTAGAGGGTGTAAAATGCTGGTGATCAAACCTGAATAACAAGTAATAAGAATAAAGACAAGAGAAGTCACCTTTTACTTTCTGCTCATATGCAGCTTGATCACGCATCATTAGTGCGAAAACCTCTCCATTCAATGGGTCTGACGGGTTTGGGTAAAGAAGAAGTTGAGGAAGGAAAACTTCAAATACATTCACAAGGTCTACAACATTTACAGAACAAATTTCATCATAATAATTGTACAATTTAAAATGTATGCTAGTAATCGTACCCGTGCACAACAACGGGAGCATATTATGTAATGTAAAATACAATAAAAATGAGGAAATAAATATTTTTGGAAATAATAAAAAAGAGACAATAAATGTCCATAAAAGAAATCAAAAGTGATTATTTCTGAATCAAGTTAGAAATAAAAAGATAAATTTGTATAGTTATTTAATATGAAAAATAATTTCAACTCAGTCCAACACCAAATATATTAGATTCTCATTTTGAAATATTTTCATTTTTTTTTCTTGAAAAGCACACAACATGTACAATCACGTAATTGCAAAATAGAAACATAATACTCTCCTTTAATTAATTAAATGAATAAAGTGTCAAAACAATTCAAAAAGAAATTCTATTTAATAGTAATGATCCATAATATGATAATATTTATTGGAAAGTAAATATAAAAAAGGAAAAAATAAGGACAAAGCCCTAATTTTTTTGTCTAAATTTTTAGAAAAATATGTGAGGCAACGAAGACATGCTAATTGCTAGCACCAAGTAGGCAACCATCATATTTAGTCCAATCAATTAAATGTCTGATCAACTAATTGGTGCTTTATCTATGTGGAATATATTGCTATTGATCAGCTCTAAATATGTTTATAAAAAGATGATTTTCAAGTTCGTTGTAATGTATTCTTCGGTATAGTGAAATGGGCCTTGTTGTCTTTATTATAATTATCAAATAAGATCCAAGAAATTTGGTGGATTGCTGATGAAAGTGTTGCGTTGAGTTTTGAGTTTAAAACCTGTTGAGAAAAGAAAAGTAGTTGGAGAAACAAACTATAACCTCAACAAGAAGTAACTTACAGTTTCCACTATTTTAGTGCTAAAAATCATAAAAACTGCGTACAAGGAACTAAGACAATATTAAGAGAAATAAAGAAAGAAAGGAATTTTACTGTTTTAAAAACCATATCGAAATGTTAATCCACAGGTGGAATTTGTCAATATCAATTTTATAAAAAAATAAAAATAGTTTCCCGAGGGCATTTTTTGTACACTGCAACTTCAAAATATTACCAAAATAAATATAGTTTCTCGAGGGCATTTTTTGTACATTGGAACTTCAAAATATTACCAAAGAAAGAAACGAAACATAAAAATAAAATAATAAGCATTGGAGCAAAAAAACACAAAATATCACTTACCCCTTGAAACATACAAGTCCAAAGAACAGAGACCCTTGTCCCCATTCTTTTAAAAGAACCTAAAACACCTCTTTTCCTTCACTCAACATGAAAAATACAAGAGGATCATTTTTGTAGCTTTTGAAGTATATATAGAGGTCATACTTAGTTTTTATTTGGTTTCAATGATTAAATCATTTTTTATAATCCTAAATATTTTTAACCGCACCAGTAGCTATTAACAAATAGGTTAATCATTTTAAAAATATCAGGGTAGCTGCACCAGTGGTTTTGGCCCTTAGCTTCCCAGTACCCACCAATGTATCGGTAAGTGCCTTCCTTGTCATCCTTTCTGAATCATCTTGGATTCCATCCATCCTCTTGCTCTTTGACTGTTTCATAACAAATAGGTTAAACAATACTTGCTATCAGCAAATTAAAAAAAATCCAATTTGTACAAGTACTCGTACTAATGTCAGTATAACGCCTAACTCATGCAGTGTTGGAATCTTACTAATTATGAGCACAAGTGTTACGATCCTTATACATCTATGTATCGGAACAGTTGTAATTGCATAGCAGGGATGTAATTCATTTTTTTGAATAACACTTAGTAACTTCTGCTAAGTTTTTCAAAAAGAAAAGAGGGAGAGTCCTTGGCAGTTGTTGCCTAGTTCAAAAGAGAGAGAGAGAGAGAGAGAGAAATGTACCAGTCTCTGTCTTTGCTCTAAGTGCAGCTTCTCAGCATTGACTCATCATACTCTCCATTCTCTAAGTATCGTTGGTCTGGTCTCAGCCGTGAATCTGTAGGAGGCAATTTTTCCTTTGCATACATGATTATTACAAAATTAAAACAAAATGCAATCATACAATCCAAAATGCCCACCTTACAGGATGGCATTTATTCATTTTCTATCATTGACATGTATGTTTACAAGTAAATCTATACAGAAGGAAAGCACCTTCAGATTCTAGTGCAGTACTACTCAAATCTCATAGAGATACTTGTGTTTCAAATGGATTCCATAACAGTTTGGTTCTGGGACCAATTTTAAACACATAATGCAGTAAAGAATCAGACTGAAAAGTACCAAATTTAGGAAATGATACTTTTACAAGGTCTACAACATTTATTGTCTCTTTTTATTTCCTTGAATGCAACTCATGTTATAGAGAAGTCACTTCTTGGATCTAGCATCCTGAAGGAAATTGTGACAAAAAAATCAGGAGAATATTATTTCTCATTATTTGTAAGTGAAACAAATAATATGTCTAGCTGTGATGAGCACTGTAAGATTGTCAACATAATAGGTAAAAAAAGGAATGTTGAGTGCATATAAAGTGAATACGTGGAAAACAAAAGAAAAATAAAGCATTGAGGTATTGTGGTGAACAAAAGAATACTAACCTTGTTCCATGAAGCTAATGCTTTGCTTTATTCTTTTATCAGATCAATTTTGCAACAATTACGGTTTTGCATTCCTGATATGCTGCTAAAGACCAATAATTTCTTCAAGTAGGAAAAAAGAAAACTATAATGAATTCAAGTATGCAATTGATAATCTCCAAAGGTGTCAATAGAAGACATCGGGTCCATTTTTCACTTTATGCGCATCAACTAAAAAAATAACATAGTGGTCAAGGTATCAGAATTTTAGATATTTTACTTATATTCTCATAGCAAATTCGAGAGAAGATGAAATAAAAAAGTGTACCCAGTTACTGAGAAAAGGCAATTGTAGAAATATGGTTGAAGCTAAGTTCGCTTCGCTTCACACCGTACGGTAGTCGTGTGTCTAATGTATCACGAAAAGAAATCAACCAAGGACATCAAAAGCAAACAGCAGTGATATCGGCCATATCAGTGCTGGTACTGGTCAAGCCGTCAAGGGCTCAGTGGGTACACCATACAAGATTCCAGACAGACACAACACCCAACATGATAAGCTTGTAACGCAAAAATTCAAGCCACAGTTCAGTTTATTTCAAATGGTGCAAGCCCAAAATTCATCTCTCAAGACATTAAATGCAACATTTCAAGTCAGGCCAGAAAAACGATAAGGGTGACCAACTACAGAGAGTAAGCAAGTTAATCTAGGGTTTCGCCACCACCTTGCTCCCTTTAGATGTACAATTTTTAAACCTAACAACACAAGTAGATGCTTTGCACAATTATAAGTAATTAAATCACTAATTAATTTAGAAGAGGGAGACTGAGAGCGACTAATTTGAATGGAAAAAGGATGAGAGAACCCAAGTTGTTACTGGTAAAAGTGATAGAACAAGTAAAGCGGGAGACTGAGAGCAACTAATCTGAATGGAAAAATGATGAGAGATATTATCAGATTGTGAGCGAGCAGTGGGGTTTGGTGATACACTGCACAGGCACATGCGAGAAAGCAGTGGGGTTCGGCGACGGGTTCGTGAGAAGAGAGACCAGAGGGGAGTTTGCGGTGTGAGATGAGAGGAGCGAAGTTGCAGAACAGTGGGGTGGTGAAAAGAGAAAGAAGAGGAGTGATCAGGTTTGGCGGGGATAGAGGATATGGTGTCGCAGCGAAACAGAGAAGCGAGACGAAGCGAGATGAAGAGAAGCAGCGCAGTAACAATTTTTGTCGACCTTTCTTGAGCGCCGCATGTACGGTATTCAGGAGAGAAACCCTAAAAGTCGAAGAGAAGAGAGACGATGAATCGGTGTAGAACTGAAATGGTAAGATGGGGCGCGATCACAAGGTGCATAGAGGGTATTTCTTTCGCTACATCCGGTACACATGGACGGATAAGTGATCCAAGTTTTTTTTGTTTCGGCGCAGAGAACCAAGTTCATCCAAGATCCGAGAGAAGGGTCAGTGGTATTTTTCAGACTGGTTTTAGGGTTATTTTTGTCCATATAAAAGTTAAGACTATGAATAAATGGAGGCTTTCATTTCTTAGATGCATTACACATTGCTAATGCTTATTTTTATTTGACATGTTTTGCAATATTTTTTATGAGGAGGGATTTATATAAAAATTATAATTAAAAATAAAATAAATTCATAGATATGTTTCGGGACATATTGTAACCTCACAATCCAGTTTAATGCAATTTTAGTAGCATCACGCATGTTATATTACACAAATGAAACTTTAAAATTTCTTGTCACACTACTATAGAATTGAGCAAAACATAAAGTATTAAAAGAGCCAGTAATAATTTCTAAATTCAGTTAAAACATTTAATATCAGGTCTTAAGAAAAATTCGATATAAAATGTGCATAGGGAAATCCGAAGAGCAGTGGAAGATTTTAATAGCAGTTATACAATACAATCGATATAAAAGCTCAAATTTAATACTCGTTGCTTCAACTCTTTAACAGCCCCCCCCCCCCCAATCCTATATTAAAGGGCAATTTTCAACCGGTATAGAAAGTCAATTATGTAGTACTGGCACGATAGAAAGAAGCATATATGACATCTATTATAGACATAAACATAAAAAAATTTAATCCTAATTATAATGTCAAATTTTAAATATAAGCTTATATTTAAAAATTAAAATTATTAAACTATGAATTGTAGAGTAATCTTCTCTCTTTGTACGTACTAGTAAGCGTGTCCGTGCACGGCAACGGAATAATGTTATGTAAAGAAAATTAATATTTACTAAAGGAAAAAAATACAATAATGAAGAAATTTTAATTATTCAATAATTTCCAACGATAAAATAATAAGTATTTATTTTGGATTCAATTTAATCCCTCGATGAGATTGACAAATAATAGTAACTTCGTGATTTAATATAGTTAAAATTTTAATTTGATAAGAGTTCATAAAGCTGCAACTGCATCTTTAGTATATAATATCAATTTTTATTTTTAATATCTACATTTCTGACTTTTAGTATTCCTTTTGGTTCAAGTATTCTTATATTGTATGTACATGTCTCTACTTTATTATACATTGAGAATATTAAATAAAATAGGATAGCAATTAATTGTATCTTATTGTTTTATATCTCTTTGTAAAATGGTTATTATGATTTAGTTGATTTTGCATGCTCAACGCATTTATATTTTAAAAATATTGGAAACTGATATAGTTGCAGGATTGCACAAAAAATATTTAGGATCGAATATGGAAGGATATGATAATGATGTAAACAAGGAATCATACACAATTATTATTATTTTAAAATTGAACAGTTAAGAAAATAACAAGAGAATTGATGTATGAGAGAAGCATGCCTTAAACGAAATAATAAATGAAGGCTAAAATTGTCTTTCAATAAAAAGCCTTACATGTTGCGGTGTTAATATAAATATTTATGGTGTCAATATAAGCACCCATATTTTGTTTGATGTTTTTGGAAGGAATGATAGTTTATAAAATTTTCCAAATAGGAAAGAGGCAAGAGACAATTAATTTTTTCTTTTTTTTTGTACGCGAGCGGCAGACCAAAGTATACGGGAATTGAAAGTCTAAAAATTGAGCGGTTGTGATCGAAAGAAATAAAAATCTCACGCTCTGTATTAATATGAGAGGTGAATAGAGGTTTGGAGTCAAAAACTCCAATCTCCTTTTATTAGTAGTAAGGATAGGCAAGGAGTCATATGCCAAAGGTGGTTTTCTAGGCGGCTTTATTATGGAACTGACGCCGGATCGATACGCGCATCCAACTCTCATCTCAATTGTCATAATTTTCTCAGAATTGTTCTCTAATAAACTCAAATAACATTTTGTTATGCATGTTAACTACTAATATTTATTGAAATTTTAGATTTAATATGCATGTCATTTTAATAATAATTTATAAAAACTCAGAATAATATTTTATTATACATGTTATTCACTAATATTTATTATGCATGTTATTCTACTAATTATGCATAATAACTAAAACTAAATATAAAATTTTATTATTTAGTTAAGAAGCATAATAAAAAAATCAAATAAACTAAGTAATCAGTTAACATGCATAATAATTATAACAAACTACGAAAACAACAAAAAGATTTTAGGACTAACAGATCAGTTAAATGCATAATAACAGAACGAGGTATACTAATATATCAGATAAGATGCATAATGATTACAACAAACTTAGAACTACATTGAACATGCATGAACTCACATCAAACATCCATGATAATTGAAACATTATGCAAAACAAATATATTAACATGCATTAAAACAAACAAAACTTAGAATAACACTACATTGAACATGCATGCATAATAACTGAAAACATATGCATAACAAATTACTTAAAATACATGAACTCATATCAAGCATGCATGATAATTCAAATATTATGAATAACAAAACTATTAACATTCATAGAAATATTTATCTTCATCGTTCGAGAGTCATAATTTTCTTTACAATAGATTTTGTTTACTTGCTCGGAAAAGGAGGAGAAGTAGTAGGATTTATCAGGTTCTTTGATAAGAGATAAAAATGAGGGTCTCGATGTATGTAGGGGTGAGGCCTCTCTTGCAAATAGAGTGGAAGTAAACAGAGTGAGGGACATGTTTTGACTGAAGAGAAAGTCGAGGTCGGAGGTGAGGTGAAGAACGACCTGGGGATTTTGGTATCGAGATTGAGGGCAGAAGCATAGACAAGATCTACGCGTGGAGAAAGGAAAGAGAGACGAGTATGATCTTAGACAACCAAAGAGAAGAGAGACCGGGACGGGACCAGAGAGAACGAGAGAGACGAGATTGAGGGAGATTCGTCTAGTGTGTAATGGTTGCGTATCGATTAGAATATCCACAGAACATTTCAATTGGAAAATATTTCAACGATACCTATATTGATACTTATTTTTTCGCACTATGTTTTCTTGTGCAGAGTATGTCAATTAACATGCATAATAATCAAATAATATGTATAATAAGTCAATTAATTTAGTTCGTGATCCCTTTTTTTTTCTCTCGCACTCATTTTTTCCTCTCTGGCGAGTTCTTTGTCATTCTTTCTCTCATGTGTTTGCTCTTTGTCATTCTCTCTCTCTCTCTCACTCGCACTTGTTTTCCATCCTTATTTTATCGCACTATCTTACGAGTCACGATCTGCCTCTCTAATTCGTACTTCATTCTCTCTCATGATGCTCTCAATCGAGACTAGTATGCTCTCATGATGCTCTCAATCGAGACTAGTATGCTCTCATGATGCTCTCCTCGCTCGTTTATAAGCACTCATCTTTCATTCTCTCTTCCTCTCTTTATTATTTCATATTTTGCTCATGAATTGTAACATTTTCAAATTGAGTTGTTTTGCATTTTAATTGTATTGTTATTCAAACTAAATTGTTAGTTATGCATATTTACAATGTTATATTAATTTTGATTTAGTTATTCAATTATGCATGCCATTTATGTTATTACGCATGTTAATAATATTATTTTGCATGTTAGTTGTATTAATGTGCATGGTAAATTTGTTATTGTGTATGTTAATTAAGTTATTATGCATGTTAATTATATTATTATTCATATTAACTATGTTATTGTGCATGTTATTATTCAGACTGAGTTGTTAATTATGTATGTTAATTGTGTTATTATTCATATTGTTACCATTGTTATTTATTTCATATTGTTTTGTTAAATGTGTTATTGTTATGTTGAATGTGCTATTATGCATGTTAATTGTATTATCATTTGGATTGAGTTAAAACGATAGTAGAAATTGGAGAGAACAGCTCAGGAAAAATGGAGAAGAGAATAACATAAAAATTGTGTTGATTGAGGTGAGTGTTCAGTCGCGCGTTCAGTCAACTAAATACATAATAATGAAATCAAATATACTAATATAGTCGATAAAATGCATACATTACATAATAATGAATCAAATTTGTTGTTGTATAAATAAAGGAAAATGTTATGGTGATACGCTTTATTGATACGCAATCGATACGTGCAATAAAGTGCGCATAACATGCATAACAAAGCGCTTAACATGCATAATTATTTTTTCAGTATAAAATAACATGCATAACAATGTGTTTAACATGCATAACGACGCACGTTGATGTCAGGGGCGGATGCAAATGAGAACAGGGGGCAAGTGCCCCTTGAAAAAAATTGCAAAATAACCGTGTGTATTTGTATGATTTGTCAAATTTTTTTTGCAAAATAACCATGTATATTTAAAATATGTGTCATTTTGCCTCCTTCTTCTAGAAAAAAATTATAAATCTTGTCTCGTGATGAAAATTCTCAATCCGCTCTGATTTACACACGTATCAATTGCGTATCAATGAAACGTATCTATCCATCAGCTCCAATTAAATATATCAGATCTGAACTGCATGCATGCACTGGCAGATGTAGTTATTCGCAGGGGTAGGCACGTGCCTACCCCTGGATTCTAAAATTCGTCATACGCTCAATGATATTCAATATGGTGCCTACCCCTGGATTAATATTGTGCCTATCCCTGCTTCAGACTCATTCAATATTTTCTGGCTCAAACTAAGATCGTTGATCCTCTCTTCGCTCTCTTTGCAAATCATTATTTTCGGCAGACTTAAAGACTCTGGATGGATCGTCCCTCTCTTCTTCCCCTCTAACCCGAGTCGCAAATCACCGTCAGCTCGAAGCCTCGAACCCTAACCCTAAGCGGCTAAGCCCAAACTTGCAAGTCGTGATCGTGCGTGCCTCGTCGAACCTCCGTTGTTGGCTTCTGGCGAGTCCCTCAAATCCTCCCACACTCGAATATTTCAATGTCAAAATAAATGCAAATTTCATAAATTTTCACATGAGATGCAAATTTTCATTCTAAGTTTGTTTCAATTGTTAAATGTATCATAAAACTTGGATATATGCTTTAGACATTCAGTTGTTACTACTATACATACTTAGATATGTGATTCACTTGTTATTATAAAATATTACTACTACAAAGAAATGACAAACAAACGAATTTTATCATTAAAAACACTTACCGATTGAAATATAATAAAAATAACAATACAATAAAAATCAATCAATTTAAGTACTACATGTGAAGTGATCCTTGCTCAACTTCATAAATAAGCAAAATGAATTTTGCTACACAACTTTGTCTATCTAACAAAAAAATGTAATTTTGAGCTTTATTTCAATATGATCATATTGGTCGTAGACTTTTAGTTCAGTTTACCTAAGGTTAATCAATTGATATTACTTTAATTCTAATTGTTTGATTATTAGCTAATATTTTTATTTTGAACCTTGTCAGTCGATGTTTTACTATGTCGGTGTGAGAAATATGCTGAATTGAATAAAGGTACACAACACCTTGTAAAACATATTAGAGTATGTCGGCTCGATTTAACGTTATCGATTTGATTTAATTTTGTAGGTGGTTATTATATTATAGTTATATTTAATTTTCTAATATTTATGAGAAAATTGGTTCTATGTCACTATAAAATTTGAAAATTGTTAAAATGTCACTCGAAAAAATTAACAAAATGTCACTATCGGCACCCGATTTCTATACAAAAAGTGACTGATAGTAACATTTTGACAAAAAAAATTCTGAGTGGCATTTTGACAATTTTAAAGTTTTGTAGTGGCAAAAAAACAAATATCCCTTAATAAATCATACTCTTTAATTACTATGGTATTCAATATTTTTCCGAAATTTATAGTTTGTAAGTAAGTAGTGTCTATTTCTAATCATAATTCTGAATCCGCCATTGCATGCATGAGCACACCTACCAAAGAAAAAGTAAGCCATGACCATTGCATAAGCATATACGGGGCAGCAAAAAGGATCAAATGCTTATCCAGTTATCCTTCTACAAATATGTATTATTATTATGAAGGAAGGTAATTAATTGTACTGTGCTTCCATAATTTTCTTGTAGAACCGACTGCTGCTTTAAATAGAAAAAATATTATTTTAATTACCGGGCCCTCAGTCCTCAGACCAAGCACCAATGGATCCATAGGTGGAGTACCTAATCTTATCCGATAAATATTGATCGAGCTCTTATCCACTTATCCCCATCGCTATCTGGGAAGAATTGATATGGATGGACAGATAGATAATGCATATGATATATGAGAATTTTTTTGTTTCGTTAAGAGAAAAATAAGAATTATATTTATGATTTTAGTTTTACATATTTGACAATGATGACTTTATTTTTTTGCGTTTACGTTCAAATGTATTATCTAGACGTTTAGAAACTGAAGTCATTCGAGTTGACAAAGCAAAAAAATTATCAAGTAATTTCAAATCAGCGTTCACAGTAGTGCAGCGTCTGAACGTGCATTTAGACAATTAGACGTCACGTTTATAAGATTGTCTGAATGCAACTTTCATGCGTCACGTTCACAAGGTTGTCTGAAGCATCGTTCAGACGCTGCGTTCAAACGTGAACATTGGTATGGAATTTTGCATCATACTTAACATTTTTTGTCGTTTGATTTGCAACGTGAATTCATGTATTTAGTCTGAACGTGAATGCAAAAAATCGGACCATCGCTGAAAATTTTAGAAAATCAAGATCATAGATATAATTCTTTTTTTTTTCAGAATTTAGCAACAAAACATTCTGATATATGATATGATAATAACACAGACACGGTCACACAGTAGTTGAGTTGAGTGGGTTGGCATCTATTCTGATATTCTCGCATCTTCGCGTCGCCGCGGTCCCCTCCTCGACTCTGCCTTCTCCTCTCCATTTTGCAATCAAATAGTATGTGCACTCATAACAGCTTTAATTGTGTTGCGTTGGTGTAATACTTATATATAGGGAAACTGGAGAGATCAGGGGAAGAAAATAAAAGCAGGTGAGGTGTTAGTGTTACAAATGTACAGTGTAAAGTGTGTGACTGTGCGCTGGCGCCGCGTCAGATTAGAATAAAATAAATAATAAAGCCAACAAGTTCCTTCCTTCGATCTTATCTATAAGACTGTAAGTCTGTAAGTCTGTAACCACTCCAAAAACTAGACTCATTGAGCTGCACGTGATAATAAATTAATAATATTTATCCAATTATCAAACAACCAACGTTTATATTGCCCACACCACACCACACCAAACCACACCATTAATTCCTAATTTATATTATCACTCTCACTCCTAATTCCAAGTCTACCTATCAGCTATCACTCATATTCAAATATATATATATATATATATATATCATCGCCTCCTTTCTCATTGCAAACTGTTTGATTTGATCCACCAACTAATTGAATTTAACTTAAGAAGAAGAAGAAGAAGAAGAAGAAGATACAAGCAAAACTAAGCTTGTAATTATCCACATCATGGCCATGGGGAGAATTCCAATAATAGCCCTCGCATTCTTCTTCATATTGATTTCCATGCCTATTTTGCCTTTGGTTCACTCTCACCTCCATTCCCCTTTCCAACTTTCAGGTACCTTCATTCTTTTTTTTATTGTAATTAACAAGAATCTTCTTACTGTTCATAAAAAATTAG
The DNA here is from genome assembly GCA_964058865.1 of Eleocharis quinqueflora. Lineage (NCBI taxonomy): Eukaryota > Viridiplantae > Streptophyta > Magnoliopsida > Poales > Cyperaceae > Eleocharis > Eleocharis quinqueflora. The sequence continues at coordinate 182,059 of CAXKVX010000614.1, forward strand.
CCAAAACAAATTTAACTAATTAATTATTGCCATAAACAGGAAGATCTCCGGGAGCAAACAAGTTGAGGCCATGGCCGTGCTGTGACAGCTGCGGCGCCTGCACCAAATCAATCCCCCCGCAGTGCCAATGCCGGGACCTGGTGCCCGCATGCCACCCCATGTGCCAGAACTGTGTGAGGTCCCCTCTCAGTGCCGACCCGCCTCTCTACCAGTGCATGGACCTCATCCCCAACTACTGCAGATACAACTGCACCTCCCCCTTCCTGCTCAAATGAAATCTGTAATATCTAATCTAATGTGATTCATACCAACCACAACCGCTCTTCTAGCTACTACCAATCTCAATCCCCAGTCATACAATACAAATACAATCAGAGAAGAAATCAATCACACATGCAGGCTTATATATATACCTCAGACTAGAGGCAGCGCAAAGCAATTTTACTGGTTTGAAGATTAATAGCACAACCTTGGCAGTTGGCACCATGGGCAAATCTAATTACTTTTGGCAGCATCTATATTTTGTGCTTGAAGAATCATGATATTTTTTTTCGGCATCATGCTCCTTCTATTTGAATTCATATTCATGTCTAATTTTTGTTTGTTTGTGTTATATGCAAAATTAATTTGCTCTTAATTTACAATACATGAACAACTGAAAGCATGATTCTGCCATCACTTTTCTATTGTGGTGTGATACTGATACCTGCTTCCATGCACTCTATTTAATTATAAGGGGATGCCAAATGAAACTTCTACAATTGAGACACAATTAGGCTTTTATTATCTGACATCACACGCATAAAGATAAATAAGGGCAGCGAGGTGCACTTAACTTCCGCTTGCGCAAAATTCGAAAAAGAGTTTGACCACTTTGAAATCTTGTATGCAGTCATTTCTTGCATTTCTATAAGAAACTGTTTTCACGACTCGAATTCGTGATTTCCTACCACAAAACACAAAACGACAGCTTTACCCGCTCCACCATGTCTCCCCTTGGCTCGCACAAAGATGATTGAAGCATTATGTTTGCTTGGCTTCAGGATAACCTCCAAAACCAACCCGGGACAGGCAACCAACAAGGCAAACGAATTACAAAAGGAAACACATGATAAAACTAGTTGCGTTTAACAATTACCATCCTTCCTACGCACTACTCACAACTCTCAAGCTCAGATTTTCTTCCCGGTTTTAATCGCCAAAATAAGAAATGATTGTCTTAATTCTTTAGTTCTCAATAGTCAATACCATCAAAACCTAAAATCCTTCTGAATTAATGCACTGATGATAGTTGCAAAGGCCCCCTAAATATAAATACTAATGAACTTCAACAAATTTTGATGTTTCCGCCTAATACATAAAATCAAAGACTACCCAGCCAAAGCTACAGTCAGCTTTATTAAATAGAAACCACCTTGTCAGGAACAGAACCTGCAACAACAGTAGACAAACACTCAATAAATTACAAGCGTGATGAGTAACGGCATATTTGAGCTAGGTTCATCAGTCAAAAGCACACTACCATAGAATTGGCATAAACTATAAACTAAAATAAGCATTAATATTGCATTTTATTGGGTTTTATTTTATGCCTCAATGGACTTAAGAGTTTTTTTTTTTATATATACGGGTTCCCGAAACCTCCAACGTCTATTACTAAAGACATCTTAACATGATGCAAACTTTGTGCTCACGGAGGTTTGAATCCATGATCTGAAAGTCATTCTAGTTAGCTGCCACTAGACTACTAGGCAAGCATTAATTCAGTGTACTATGAATTAAGGAATTAAAACACACTTATTAGCGTCTTCTGCTTAAATAACCAATTACAGAAACAAACCTCAGAGAGCGATCCGATCACTGACAGCCTGTCAACCTAGCCCAATCCACGAATTGCATCCCTCCGTAGATATTATTGGCGAAACGAACACCAACAGTGAAAGCCATAGCGACAGGCGGGACCTGCCTTGCAACAGGGGAAGCCTCCACCAACCGTTCTAGCCCATTGATGATTTGGTAACGGGTGTTTGAAGACACAGCAAGGAATGCCCCTGCAGATATGACAACCAATCTGTTTAAAAATAAACCAGAATACAGCTTTGTTGACCAAAGCTTTGCAAATACTGGGAAATTATCAACTTCTAGATGCCATATCTAAATGCCAAATGTAAGCCGATTAAACTGGGCAGTGTTTATAGAGGATCATTGTCATACCAGAATTTGCAACTTCCCAGTCTGACAGTCATTTGATTTGAATGTGTGTTGAATTAATTATTGAAATTTTAATGTAGCACTTGTACCTAATCTATCCATAAAGCTCACTTGAAAGGATTCCTTGTTCTTAACATGTCAGAAGCATCAGTGCAAAACTACTTATACAAGTTAACTCCATCACCCATTACCATTAGGACATTGGAAAGTAAGATTCCTTTTTTTCTCCTTAGTTGTTCATTTTGAGCTCTCAGTTTTTTTTGCTAGTGCATCCAACTCTTTTATTCTACTTGATGCTCCATGGGTGAGTGGGAACTTAAGGTAAAGTATTAATTCATACTTTTCCATGGTATAATCATAAAAAGTTCTTAGGTGGATGAAATCTTAGATAATCATCGGGCACATTTTCCATGATATACATATACTATCTTTGATACCGACTTGATTACTCAATTCAAATGAGTTATTTGTTCATGTTAGTAGCATTTAACCTTAATAATAAAGTACTGTACAAACGGTTGCATAATGTAGATTAACTTGAACAACCAGTCATTTAATATGAATAATTAAGTTGGTATCGATGATGGTATCTCCTTAGCATTTCCCTATTTTGAATAATATTTATGGGACACATTTTTGTGAATCAAGACATACCCCAAAGAGCGGCACTTTTAAAAAGGGGTGGAATTGGAACATCTTCATCAGACTTCTTAACACTCCTACAGAACAAAAGCACGGTAAGCTCATCAGTAAGAATATCATATCTGTGCAAAAATATGCTAGGCTGTAAGAAACTTAATGAATGGTAAAAACACTCATGACTAATCAAATTAAATTCCAGCAAACATGGAAAGTGCAAAGATATATATAGCATGCATAAATGAAATCAACTGAGAGCTTGGAATTAGGCCACAGGCAAAATTACAGATTCTATGCCAGTCACAACGTAAGAGTTACTAACAATAGAAGATGAGATGAATACAGTATTTGGCTATTTGCATTATATTAACCAGATCACAAAAATTGCTTTGCTTTCAGTTCTAATATGGATCCATAAATGATTAACATTTAAGTAAATTATTCCAAGTAGAAATTAATCGAGGATCTACCTTTTTGCTGTCATAATCAAATTGGCGATACCTTGTCCAACAAGGCCACATGCAAACCCAACAACACCATACAAAACACCCTGCATCCATAACAATCAGCTCTCTTAGATTTTCCGAATACCATTTGAAAGAAATACATTCATTTATGGTGCTAAATTCACCTTGTAGAAGTATGTCCCTATTCGTTGTTGAACAGTAAATCTACATCCTGGTCTTTCTGCTTCAAAAACACTGTTTAAAGTTCGATATAGAATGTGTTACATGAAAGAGAGAGAGAGAGCACTATTCACATAATATGTAAGGGATCGACACAAGTTGAATAAAACAGGTACCAACTACTAAATGAAATTAAAATCGGTAGGGAAAACATTACCATTTCTTGTACAGATAACAGATCAAATGAGTATACACCTTTAGGTTGTGCTCAGAGAGGGGGGGGGGGGGGGGGGGGTACTTCTCACCTTGCCCCAAATTTTGAGTTTAACAGGTGAATGGAAGGAAATGAAGAGATTTCTTCTATCCATTTTCTAACAATTGGTGCACCCCAATTTGGGGTGTAATAAAATAAACCTCCAATCCATTTACTTCCCTTTCCATTCTTCCACTCAATCTTGGGAGCAGACACCAACATTCCATTATTCCCTCTTAGTCTGGAGTGAACAACGATGATGGTATACTGTGCAATCACGTGTCTATGCAGATGTCTTTTTGAAGAAGCAAAAAAAAAATTACATAATGAATTTGCTACAGCAAATTTATGCACTTATGAAGCAAACCTGCTGGGTAAAGCATCATAAGCATGTTGAAGGTGTGCTAGCAGGCCTGGTCGTTGTAAGGCAGATGCACGGCCAAACCGAGCATATGGTGCCAGCATGCCCACCAAAGCCACGTTGACAACCACCCCTACCAAAAGATCTGCTGCATACAGCTCGAACTCCGACCAAAAATCCTTCCCCCTCTTCTGCACCTCGGCGACTGTTGCGCAACACGAGTCGATAATTATCTGGGAATTTCCATTATAAAAGCAAACAAACAGTTGTGATTTTTTTGAAATAATCCTTTCCTATGTATCAGAGACGCGTGGTTTAAGGAGAGCAACTATTGCAATTTATGTTCTTGCACTAAAGTATGCTAAAATTCTGCTTTACCAACTTAGACTTGGAGGATATTCTCCCCAAATAATAATTTCACCCAACCATCATGCAAAAAAAACTTCAAATTTGAAAGCTAACCCTCAATTTTTGTTTTCTGTAAATCATCTGAATTCAGACATAAACCCAAAACCTCGACTTCAACCAATTTAGCCTCAGGCAGATCAAGAAAGAAACAAAGTGAAGGGAAATGGTGCCCAGAATTTGGTATTGCTCCGTATGATTGGTGAATCCAATGAAAAAAGGGACAAACAGAAACAGTAGACAATCGGAAAGCATCTTATTGTGTACCTCGGTTCCGACTTTAAAGAGAAAAGAAGGATCTGCAAGCATCCTATTGCGCAAGAGTGGGAGGGATTGTACTGCTTCCCCCAGAGGCCAAGCTGATGCCTACAGACAAAAGAAAATTAAAAGTGAATAATTTAAAACATAATGTTAGACTCTGGAGTAAGATTTTCATGTGAGATTGATAATGAATGTGATACTTAATTTGAATCATGGTCTGACTTAGGCAAAGTAATAATTTATGAGTTATAATTGCATGAAATAAAGACCTACAGATAATGAATGTGATACTTAATTGCATGAAATAAAGACCTAATTAATGGAATGACAGTTTCAATGGTTGAACACAATCAGGATGACATCAATGATATGCAAATGGCATTTTCATAGAAATGAAGAACATTTTAGTCTTTGGCATCATCTTTGATGAAACAGAATTTTTGCAAACATAATAGATGGGAAAAAGAAAAGAAAAGAAAAGAAAGAGGGGACCTGCATTTCAAAGTAACGAAGCAAGAGCAACTTTTGAATTCCTCCATTTTGAGCTGACTGGAGCATGTCAGCAGGGAGTTGGAGACCGCGAGCCTCAGTCTCTTGCATGACCTCCTCAAAACTGAGCAAGGGACCGAATTCATCATAATCCCCGGCCTCAGAGTTGCCATCATCATCATTGTGATGATCCCCGTGGCCTTTACCATTACCGGTGTTACCGGCACCCCCATTTCCATTTCCATTTCCATTTCCATTTCCATTTCCATTTCCATTATTAGTAGCTGGTAGATTTGCAGTTGCAATTTGGTTGGATGAGTTGGTTTGAGGGGGTGAGGAAAGGGAAGCTTGGGTGGAACTGGTAGTGGTAGTTACAGGGAGAGTGGGGTCAGTCTGAGTATGAGCCTGGTCAGGGGGTATTGGTTCGGCGGATGCTCTGACTCTGACTCTGGTTAGTCTGAGAGGGATGAGAAGAGTATTGGAGCGGGGAAGAGACAAGGAGGCCATCCCCATCCCGTTCCCCTTCCCCAGTGATTGTGAAGCACAAGGAAAAGGGGGATGTGAGGAATTTGTAAGGTGGGAGAAAGAGAATGCCATTACTTAATAATATTAGAAATATCAAATCAATCAATATAAGAGCTTAGCTTCCTTTTTATGGCGAAGGCGAAGGCGAAGGAGATGGGAGGCGCAAATGGAGAAAGAAGAAGCGGCAGCAGCATCACACTCCTCTCTCCTCTCCTCTGCCGTCATTCCTCATTGACGGCCCGGCCCAAAACGATACCAGTTCCATAGTTCCACTTAATATTATTTATTGACATTACATTACAGTGCATATAAGTATATAACCCAAAAAAGCCTTAAATAACTATTCAACTAATATTAATCTTACCACATGCGTCTAAATAAATTATTTATTTTCCAATCATCCCCACCCAACTATCCAACTTTCTTTCATCTTTTCTTTTCCTGTCATTTCTTTTTCTTTCAAAATAAACAAATCTCAATTTGTGACATGTCATCTGCAAACTCTTACAGAATTCTTCTTTTTCTTAAGGGGCATATGCATCAAGCACTTCAGTCTATGGTCTTCTGCCAATATTCAAAGTTCTATACATCTATTATATAACTCTGTTATTACAACTCCTACACTTGCATTCTAGAACGAACAAGCATATTACAACAGTTATGAGGTATCACTGCCTCCTGATTTTAAAATCTTCGATTCTATCTCCTCCAGACTTAATCCTTTGGTCTCCGGCACATTCAACAGAACAAAGATGAGAGACACCAATGCAATTGCCCCAAAGAGTATAAAAATGTTCTCCGGTCCTAATATTTCCTGCAATGACATTTACAAGAAAACAAAACTAATTATTCGAAAAGGTATAATTTATATATATTGTCTTTGACAGCGACAAGTGATTAATTTAAAAACAAAATGAAACTATATTGTTATTCTAAGTTTTGGAACTGCCAATAAACTTCTTTAAAACTTGTGCACACAATTACCGTAAGTGGTGAAAATGCAAAAGTCACCAATGCATTTGACCCAAAATTAAGGAGCACTGCCAAACTGATCCCACGCCCTCTTGTGCGTAAAGGGAATATCTCTGAAACCATTAGCCAACTTATTGGACCAAAAGATACCTGCAAAATTAATACAATAATGTGATTATTCAGTAAAAAACTAGAGAATTATTGCTTCTTGACACCCATTAAACAAGCAAAGACAATTTAGAGCAAGAGTAGTCAAACCAACCATTCAACCTGTGTCAAATTGTATTGGTGTTATAAAGAGTTTAAAATGAGGATGAATCGCATCTCCAAAAAAATGCTAAGTTTAGACCTCACGCAAGGGGTGGGTGTGTGTGTGTGTGAGAGAGAGAGAAAGAGAGAGATTGAACCTGGTAGCAACCGACATACAGGAGTAAAGCACCGACAGCCACAAGAGGAAAGCTAGAGAGAACCTTATAATAAGCAGCCAGAAGGAACAAAGAGACAACCTGGATCAAATAAGAGGACAGAAGTCAACCATCAGTTGTGAGATTGCACATGAAAAGCTGGATACCATGGGAAAATTACACAATTAAGTCATAAAGAAATAAGAATTTACGTACAATTCCACTGATACCTCCTATCAACAAAGGACGCCTACCAAGGCTGTCTACCTTTACAACAGCTATACCTGTCATAAGAAACTTTGGGAAAGGTATACACTATTATAGCTTCTTAAAAGGATGACAGAGGAGAAAAGTTAGCACATAAAATTATTAATGTTTAAATATATTTCTTATTGTTTACCAAAGAATATTAGTACCTTAAAAACTCCAATCACTACTGAAACCCGAGCAGCATCCGATGCATCTGAATATCCAGCACGCTGTCATACACATGGCCAGGAAAAGAAAATATAAACTGACCAAATTAGAGAAATGATTTAACCAAATAGAAACAATTTTGACAAAATTTCTTCAGTTCCAGGATCAACATTATTGACAAACTACCTGTAGAATTGAAGCTGCATAGTACAGAACACTAGGCTGGCCTGTTATCTGCCAAAAAAAAACCTTTAGATTAGTGTGAGAAAAACAAAGCAAATAGGAACATGACAGAATCCATTTTTCTGGCATGACAAAAAAAACGAAACCCATGACAGATCTGAGTTGGGATGCATAACCTGTTGAAAAAGAACTAAGCCTCCACCAATAATGAAGGCCTTCAAGCTGGGACCCTCAAACACCTCCCAGATGCTACCCTCGGGCTCTTGATCGGAATAAGCAGCCTTGAGAGAGACCAAAGTGTCTTCCACCTCTTTCTCGGAAGCCCAGTCTCCGGCCGGCCGGCCCCTCAGTTTTCTCAAGGCATCAGTTGCCATCTGCTTGTAGTCTTCCATGGAGCCTTTGCCTTGGACGGCCCTCAGAAGAAGCCACCGGGGAGAACTAGGCAGGATAAGCATCCCTATCGCCATCACAACTGCAATGGGAGCGCTCAACCCGTACATGTAGCGCCACCCCCCTACTGCATTTATCTCCAGACTTCCTACTAGGTAGCCTAGCTGTACATCAAAGAACGATTGTAGTTGAACATTTTACAAGTACAAACAGCAGGTAACAGTACACATTCTGACAGAGGGCAAGAACTTAGTAAAAAAGAAAACAGGAAATTAAGAATACAAATTTTGTTGTAGAGTAGAGGGAAGGGAAGGGAAAATGACACCAGTATTCCAAGGACAATAAAAAGCTCCTTGAGAGAGATCAATGTTCCACGAATCTGGGATGGTGACGTCTCCGCAATGTAGAGGGGAGCAGCATGCATTGCCTGAAAAGCATAGTATTGAGAAGACAAAAACAAAGTGTGCGTAAACTTTTGATCTGAGTGAACAAGTAAAGAAATAATAATAACTGGGGTGGAGGTTAGTGGTTACGATGCCGATGCCGATGCCATATAGAAGGCGACCAGCAATGAGAATAGGAAGATGAGGAGCAGATGCAGTGATGATAGCACCAGCAAAATAGAGAGAAGAGGCAGTGATGAGTTCAAGTCGTCTGCCAATAATGTCAGCAATCGGGTAAGAAAGAAGGGAGCCAGCGAGAGCACCATAGAGTGATCCACTAACGACAAGTCCCAACTGCAGAGACGAGAGGGAGAACCAGGTGGTGCCGCTCAGCTCGGGGGACTGCACAGAGGTACTAGTTAGTAATGAGGTAAGTAAGAATGTTCTTTCAGAAGGGAGAACCAGGTGAGGTGAGGTGAGGTGAAATAGTAAAGAAGAGTAACCGACTGACGAGCAAAGAAATTGTAGCTCCAGAAGTGGCTCCGATGTCGTAGCCGAAGAGGAGGCCGCCCAATGCAGGAAACAAGAACCTACATGCATTGATGCATTGAGAGTTGAGTAATTGATTGATTAGAATCAATCAAATAGGACAGACATTTATTATTATTTCTTGTCGGAGAAGAAAAGAAGATTGAGTTACGGACGGGAGAATAATAGAAGGCCACTGGAACTCGATGAGATCAGCATCGACATCGGCATCAGCATCTGTCTCTTCCTCTTGCGCTGCTTTATTAAGCGCTTTCCCACGGAGCAGCGGCCCTAATTCCCTCTCCATTCCACCATTCCCATTCCCATTTCGATTCATCATCTGACTCAGCTTCGACGAGGAGTTGCGATTGCGATTGCCGTTGCCGTTGCCATTGCGACGGACATGAACTCTGTCTCTGTTAGTGGGCCAGGGCCAGGCCGAGGCCTTCCCTGCAGTCCACGTGTACCCCGTCCAAATGCTCGCCATTTATCCGATTCAGTTCAATACTCGCTTATTACTTTCTTGCTCCCTCCGACATTCGCCAATCGCCAGGGATGATAATATTATGAGATCGGATTAGGCGGTGAGCTATCGGATCTGATATGCTGCGCGGGATGGTGTAGGCAGCACAGTACCATCCGATTTTCATTATTGTATCACGATTTGTGTCAATTTTCATAGGCAGTCGATCGCGAACTGACAGTTGGTTCATTTGCTATAGCGCGATATTACGCTACGGCGAATTTGGGTCCGCTATTTTCATATTCATAGTCATTAAAAAAAAAATTATTCATATTTTTTTTGCAAAATAAAGTTTTCTTTATTCATATTTTTTTTTGCAAAATATTCATGTGTATATGTCCAATTTTGTTAATTTTTTTTTCCAAAATAATCATATATTTTAAAAAATATGTGTCATTTTATCCATACTTTATTTGATAAGTTAACGAAAATTTTTTCTTATTCATATCCATATTCGATAAGCTAACGAAAAAATTCTTACTCATATCCGCTTTAGCGGGTACGATATGAGTCGGATAAACGACCAAAAAAATTTCATTGACAACCCTAGATCGGATCACGCTCCCATCAGTACCACATCCCAAAAATAATACCAAAATAAGTTCAATATTTAGGCACAATTTCACCAACGTCCCTCCAAAAAACTCAAATTACGTACCTCCCTAACACCATAATTATCACCATAATTATCGTATTTACTCTTCGAAATTACAAAATAGTTCTTATATTTATTCTATATAAGTTCAAAATACATCAAATGTATTCAAATATGTAATACACATGTTACATATTTACTAGTAATTGTATTCGTGCACAACAACAGGAGAAAATAATGTAGATGAAAACAAAATTTATTAAAGTGCATTTTCAAAAAAATAAAAAAATATCGCTGAACGTAAATCTAAGATAGTACTTTATTTAGTTTGTCTTGTTTATCAAATCAAATTTAGTAAATATTTAATATTCTGAAAGCATTGAGCATGAAGCATGGAGCGTTGAGCGAGGAGCGGGGTGCGGGATGTGGGAGCAGGCAACGAGGAGCGAGTGCGGGCAGCGACGAGCAGAGTGCAAGGTGCGGGGAGTGAGGAGCGGGCAGAGGGGATGCGCGAAGCGTGGAGCATGGAGCGGGACGGGCAGAGAGGGGTGCGTGCAGCGGTCAGCGGAAGCAAGACACATGACGCAGGTATGACACAAGACGTTGCAAGCTGCATGATGCATGCCACAAGCCGCATGATGCAAGACGCAAGCCGCATGACGCATGACGCATGACCCATGACGCAGGACGCAAGTCGCATGACGCAAGACGTAGGAGACGCAAGCAACGCAAGACGCATGAGGCATGATGCATGACGCATGACGCAAGCCGCTACAAGTCGCATGACGCATGACGCAAGCCGAATGACGCATGATGCATGACGCATGACGCATGACACAAGCAACGGGAGACGCAAGCCGCATGACGCTAGCAACGAAAGACGCAAGTCACATGACGCAAGACGCATGACACATGACACAAGACGCATGACACATGACGCAAACCGCATGACGCGTGACGCAAGCAACGCAAGATGCAAGTCGCATGTTGCAAGACATATGACACATGACGCAAGACACCCACTGCAAGTCGCATGATGCATGAGACATGACGCAAGCCGAATGACGCATGACGCAAGATGCATGACGCAAGCCGCATGACGCAAGACGCAAGCCCATGACGCATGACGCATGACGCATGACACATGACGTCGCAAGCTGCATGACGCCAATCTGCTGCCAGAAGTCGTATGACGCAAGACGCATGACACAAGACGTTGCAAACCACATGATGCATGGCGCATGACACATGATGCACACCATTGGAAGTTGCATGATGCATAACGCTGCTCCGCTACATGACGCATGATGCTGCTCCGTCGCCACAAGCATCAATTGGGTCCTCATATACTTCAAAAAATCAGATCGAGGAATTCCATTTTTTATTATTACAATAGTGTCATGACATGAATTTAATTTTTCAAATTCAGTTGTAGTTTTATATATTATATATTGCAGATGTAGTTACAATTTTATGAACGCTTATCAAATTAAAATGTAAACTGTATTAAATCATGGAGTTACTATTATTTGTTAATCTCATCGAGGGATTAAATTGTATCCAAAATAAATACTTATTATTTTATCATTGGAAATTGTTGAATAATTAAATTTTTCTTCATTTTTGTATTTTTTTCTCTTAGTAAATATTATGTTTGATAGAGTAAGTACGCTCTCTCCAACGAGCCCTTACGCATGTTGTGCATCACAGCTATTTAGCCCGAGGGAATGCACATATGTTGCTAATTGAGACACGATTCTGGGTACTTGGCCAAATTGGGCAATATTTAATAGATAAATTAAATAGCTTTGATATAAATTCAATTTATAACAAAGAAAAATAAAGGATAAAAGTAAGTTTAATGAAAAATAAAAAATGAAATCCAGCTAAATATATCCAAATAATTTAAGTGCAAAGGGAACATATTAAGTGCAAACAATATTTTCACAGATATGACATGTTTCTAAAAGAAATATAGAAATGATGAATTTTTTTAATTAGTGCATAATGTCTAAGAAGAATATTATATCTAAATTGTTTAGTACAAAATTCAAATAAAAATTAAATAGCTAGGACTTATAATCAGATCCAAACCAAAATTGAGAGAACAACACATCAAAAAAATTATTTAACGGCTATCTTATCCTGTTCTGATGGTAATATTGATGTATGCTATATTCCTCTGTATCCACCAAAGAAAAGTACTGATGAGGCAATGTTTTCTAATCTCATATTATACATATATTATACATATAAAGATAGCAACAAAATACAGGCTTGTTCATCACAATGATACCGAGATTCATTTGTTATGGTGTATTTTATTTTATTTATTTGAATTATTCATCCTTAAACAGAAACATTATTCGTGTCCGGATTTTACATTATAGGTATATAAGGGTACGTCATAGGATAAAAATTAACAGGAGATATATGTTCAATACCAACTTATATTTGTTCCTTGCAACCAAAAACAACTTGCAACAGGCTTCGTTATGATTTTGATAAAACCGATATGCTCCACGCAAAGCTCATTTTGACTCTTTTGCTCAAGAAACTTCACAATCTATAAACAATAGAAACAAATGAGACCTATGCTTATATCCAAAAGGAAAATTTAGTGCAAAAATATTTCTTAAATTATGAACCACAATGAGACCATAGGGATGTGAGGCATATTCTCCGCTGCATATTCACATTACTTCATGATATTCCTTTCATTAACAACACCATCCTGAAAAGATGAAGCTAGGCATATCACATGTGAGCTCCTTTGAATTAACCGTGAATAGAATCTAAGATTATACGTCACGGATCTTCTGAGTGTTAAAACGACCGAGAATGGAGTTATGGTAACACTTACATTCAACATTTCATCAAACATGGTAAGGTGAATATTTCATCTAACATGCTAATGGAGTTATGGCCAATAGTATCATCAAATAACAGTTAACAGAGATGGATACCATTTTTTTAAAACAAACACAGTACATGAAATTGTTCTATTTTTTTAGGTGGACTTGCAGCAATGGGAACGCAATGCATTTGACAGTTTTGGTATGTTGTAATTTACTGGGAAAAAGAACAATGATTCTGGTTAGAAATAAATATAGATACATATAATGAAATTAGGAGAATTAAAAAGTAAAAAAGAGGACCAGGCCAAACCTTAATGCAGGGGAATAAGGAGAATTAACATACAGATTTCGGGTTAGAAATAAAAACAACAAAGATGCTTTATGGAAATAGGGATACCTCAAGGTCTCCATCTTTCTCTACTTAACTTTAATTCCAAGAAGATCTGGTAAAAGAAAATATACAAAGAGGTTATCTTTCTAAGCACACATAACTTGTTACAGGTCATGTAGGAAACTTTAGAATCTCAGTTTGATTTCTCAGTTCAAAGAGGTTATCTTTTTAATTAAAAAATGTAACTATAATATCTAATTCTTTGACCTTGATTTATACCAATCACCTCTTTGTTGCTAAGAATTTTGTAAGTGTTGTTTGACATGTCTTGTACATCAGAACCAATTAGAAGAGGAGCCTAGAAATCATATACGCTACAAAGATATATATAACGGGAAAGCAATCATATATGCTACAAAGATATATATAACTGGAATTTTAATGAATCTTAAAGCATTTCCATAATAAAGTTCTTACGTGTGTGTAGAGATAAGCCACTAACTGAAATGCACAATATATTGTTTATGGCTCATTCCTCCAACCAACTTCAAGCATATCTGGTTCTGATCTATCAACTTAAGTAGTAGAAAATTTTAATAACTTTAGTAAGGCAGTAAGAAATAATGTTTCATTTTTCAATCAGAATAAACAAAAACATACCATTCCAACCATCCGGACTTGCAAAATCAGCACATTCTTCGTGTATGTTAGCTCTAAAGAGCATACTACAAAGAAAAAAAGTTGAGTACTTTGAGAAGTATCACTGAAGAAATAATACAAAGAAAAAAAGGAATTTAATTCATTGAAACAAATAAAAAACAAACACAAAGAACATAGATTTGCCTAAAAAATACCTTTGCTCGTGTAAGAGATTTTAGTAAACAAACCAGATATTTACTTTATTGGCGGGTCAGATTTGTTGTCTGATAGGTCAGTGAGCAGTAAGAATACACCAGTATAGTTAATTTACACTAACTAACCTTAATGCCTTTTTGTTACCATTGATTGATGCACTACATATTGTATTTTCCTTAATTAATTGTTGAATGTACATAAAAAGATATTAAAACGAAAAAATAAAAATATTGGAATAATACCAACCCTTTTCTTCTATAACATTTTGGATGCTTGCAATATTTTGACTTGGAGATGAACACTAATATTGCTCCTTTGGACCTATGAACAAATAGTTTGCACAGATAAAATAGTAATTAAGGAAACATTTATCTTTTGTAATACAACACTCTCTGAGATCCTAAAAACAAGTCGTTGTGTTGCATAAACTGTCAAGGCTTCAAATAATATCAGTCATATATTTTTCCATAGAAAAATCTGTTGAATAAACAGACAATTAAAAACACATGATTCAGCATTACCAGCTTCAATGCGCACTGCCCGGTCGTCGGTCCAAAATAGTAGAAAGGTGTGATATATTTCTGAGCCACAAGTTTGGAAGTAAGACAAGAGATAAGAGTGAGATTTTTTCCTATTTTGAGGGTTGGTAGCAACTTGTTATTCACCGGGACATCAAAGCGATCAACATTCTACTAGACAACAGTCTTAATGCAAAGCTAAGCTACTTAGTCTAGCTAGATTGTATGACCACGGCAGCAATGCAAAAACCACACATATCGTTCGCACCTTAGGTTACTTCGCACCTGATCAGTTAAACTGGCAAGGCCACGACATGTAGTGACTTGTTCGCCTTTGGGGCATTTCTGTTGGAGGTTGTTTGTGGGAGAAGGCCCATGGAGTTCTGTGTTGCTCAGGATGATGTGCCGGGGCTTGTTGAGTTGGTGGCAAAGTGGTGGAAGAAAGGGAGGATTATTGAGGCAGTTGATCCAAATATGAAGAGCTCATTGGACGAAGAGGAAGCCGAGTTGGTGCTAAAATTGGGCTTGTTGTGCTCGCATCCAGAACCTATGGCGAGGCCGACCATGCGGAAGGTGGTGCAGTTCCTGGAGGGAAGTGCACGGATTCCTGACATGTCAGTGGCAAGTCTCGGGGGCAGCATCAGGTTTGCAAGCTATGGTGTGACATTTGATGATTTAGTTGCTTCATATCCATCAACGGCTGAGGTCACTTCTGGTCATCCATCATAAGCTTTTACTGAGTAGTAAGTTGTTTTGCGAGCTATGACATAGTCTTTCTATTGCTTTCAAGTCCCATTACCTGGTAAATATCAATGTACAAGTATATTCCCCTTTTGTATGATCAGCTCTTCCGAACTTAGTGAAACTGGTAAACATTAATTGGTAGAAGTATCTAGTAACCCAACATAAGAATCCACCTTCCAAATTTTCAGCACTAACAATTAACAATTGAGTTTTGTTTCTATTTCATTATGTCTATGAAGTTAATTATCCTCAGTTATGAATCAGAAAAGTTTGTTTTCCATTATATATAGCCTCGCTCCTTTCTTTTTGTTAGAATTAATCAAATATATAGCAACATTGCTGTTTGCTGACCTAACATTCATTTTCTGATTTTTGAAAATATACAACGCATGTACCGACCTATCAACCTCTTTATAGCCATCTCTCTGTACTTGTGGAGCTGGACGACATAAAGAAAAACAAGGAAACTCATGTTGATATAATTATTAAGAATGTTTACTTTTGTTAGCCATCTATGTTTAGTTTCACGGTTTTTCTTCTACGGTTGATTGATAAGATTGAGTTACTGGTTAATATAGTACATTTCTTGTCGATTCATTTTTTTAAGACAAATTGGTTAAAATACGAGCGAAGAAAGAACATATTTACCGGACATAAGAGATGCTGGTCTTATTCAAGAGTACGCCAAATAAATAAATATCAATATTTCAGAAAAAAAATGTGGAGTTTGTACATTATCTTAATTGAGCTACTGTGATCAATTTGTACCTTTATTGCATTAACTTGTGTTCTTTTATTTGCTTCTTTGGCACTATTGGATCAATTATTTCGTTTAGTATTCTTTTCAGGAATTGGTACAGAGGGCAACAATAAATCCTTAAAAACATAAAATAGATGGGGAAACAGAGGTTCACGTGAAGAAATAAAATAGAGGTTCACGGGAAGATAGGAAACAGGAAATAAAAGCGAAATTGGGTCATTAAACTTTGTAACCAGGGATAAACCAGTATTTCCTCACAATTTAACTAGAGTTAACTAACCAGTTAGTGTTTGATGGGCTAAAAGGAAGAGATTTAAGAGATAAATTAGATATAATTAATTCTTTAAGGGTAAATAAGATATTAAATAAGTCTTGAAAGGTATTACACAGAATTAACCCGACAAGAATAGAAACAGTTAGTCATTTTGAGAGACTGGCACAAGTGCTTTAAATTGGCAATATCTATCATGTAAAACTAAATTGATGTAAATTGTACAGTTATGTTGGTAGCAAAGCCCTACCGCAACTCTTGACTAGTAAAATATGCGGCTCTAGATGCTGGTATTTTATTGAAAAAGAGTGGGCAAAAAATCGAGAAAGAGAGAAAGCGAGAAAGAAAACCTAGACGGGGGAGGTCGCCTCCGGCCTCCCCCGCCCGCCTTCACCTCCTCCCCCCTCCCCTCCTTCTTCCCCTTCTACTCCTCTCCCCCTCCCCCCTCCTCCCCCTGGTTTCGATGGGTTGATGAGATTAGATCTGAGAGAAGAGATGAGTTGAGATGCCGAGCAATCTGCTGCGATGATGAGACTGAAATGGATGCTGAGATACGAGCTTCGTATGCTGATGTTGAGGAGATCGATGCTCAGTGAGCTGCTGAGACGAGTGCCTCAGCACAGAATATCTGTCAGGTGTAGAGATCGATAGAAGAATTAGCTATGACATATCATGACAAAAATAGTGAGAAGGCCTGAGATCAGATCGAGAACTGAGGAACAGCGATTAAGATCTCTGTGACAGAGGGGAACAGATCGAGAACTGAAAGGGGACCATGAGTCTCAGGGGTGAACTGAGGTGTGTTGAGATGAACTAAGATGATCTGAGGTGGCATGAGAGGATCACTAATATCTGGGGTGATTCAGACAGACTTCGACCAGTTCAGATCTGACAATGGTGACGATTTGTAAGGAAGACGATCTGAGCTGCGTAGATCTGAGGCTGACGACGAGGTCAGCTCACAGTGCTGAGAGGATGATGTTGAGAGAGATGTGAATCGATGCGGTGCTGTTATGCTGTTACCTCCGAGGCTAACGACCTCTCTGAGCTGAGAGTGATGCTCGACACCGAGAGGATTGATCGAAGTTGTGATGTGCATAGTTATTGTGCTGATCATTTGTTGCTCTGTCTGATGTTGACGATGAGTTTTTAGGGTGATGCACAAGGGAGAGTCATGAGATGGGAAAAAGGTGTGATCGTACCGTGATGATGCTGAGATGCTGAGACGAGTACAAACATTATACTGATGCCAGATACAACATACACTGATGCCAGATGCTATATTGAGATGAGATCAAACCCGATACACAGATGACTGAAATCAGGTATGCGATCAGAAAATCAGATGACTGCGAGCTCTGATGATTGACATTTCGAGTAAGCTGTCCAGTTCACAATTTACAGAAGGGGATCGATGTTTCGGATCTGGATACTGACAAGCTGAGACGTGATCTATCAGAGCTATTGTGGGGTGATGAATTGACAAGTGTTGTGCGTCGAACATTGATCTACCGAGTGGTGTGAGCTGAGATTGAGTCAACTTGACATGGTTGCTATTTGTGATTGATTGGGTAATTTTCATTGGCAATGGAATTTCTTGGGTGTTCGGTATTGATCACATTTGCTGCAATGGATGAGAGCGAGTCGCGGCTGAGTTTTGATCGAGGGGCGATTTGGGGATTGTGAGGTACAAATATAACCGAGCGATTTGGGCCATATCACACTTTGAAGGCTAGTTAAGCAACATAGACGACGGTTGGTAGAAGTACAAGACGCCTTGCTGGTAATTACGGGATATGTCGATGCCCAAATGTCATCCACATTTAGATAGGCTTTTGAAATGTGAAGATGAGTTTAGGAACCAGGGAGATTACTCTAGTTTTGTTATTTGTGGTTAGATTTACTTGGAGCATTGTGTAGTTAGTAGAGATTTTACTAATTTGCAAGTTTGTTGGGTTTTAGATTTAAATCAAAATAATATATAGTATAGGATTATAGATAGTGAGTATGAGATGATGATTTTTTTGTTTGAATTTTGTACGTAAAAGTAGCAGGTGCTCCCTACTTATTTCAACAACAAAAAAAGGTACATAAAAAGAAAAAGAAAAAAAAGTGTGCTATGAGTTCAGTCCGGAAGTCTATATTTGAGAGTATGGAAACCATTTACACAGTTGCTCTTCAAACTAGACAGAGGTGGTAGTTATTATTGATGGAGAAGTGATAATTCGAATTTGATCCTATAATCCTAATTCCTTCTTTAACTGGGCAAGAGCAGCTTCAACTTCACCAATGGACTGCTCAACACTCGGCTGGCTCTCTTGCTGTTTTTCCTTTTGTGAGGCCATTGAATCGTTCTCAGCATTGAGCTCTTTCTCTAAAAACTCCACAAATTCCTCTCCTATTGCCTGAACGTTTGCCAAACTTTGTCAGTCAACTCAATTCTGATAACGTATGCCAAATATCAGAATTGAATTGAATTGAATTGAATTCCCAGAGGCCAGAGCGAGAGAAAAAGATGAATAATAGTAGTAGAGAAGTAACTTACAGAGAGTTCTTCCCACAAGCTTTTGGGTTTGTCTTGGGTATTAAGATCAGCTTCCCAGTTGCGGAATTCCTCTTGGAGATCTCGTAAGAAATCAGCTGCAATGAGTGTGGTGGGAGTGAGAATCAGTTGTAATAGTAATGGAAAAGAGATAAATGGATGTGAATTGAATTGAATTGAATTTACCAAGGCCGTAAAAGTCTTCTTGTGATTGTTGTTGTTGTGATTGTGTGTAAGAAGAAGAAGAGGAAGAGGAAGAGGAAGAGGAAGAGGAAGAGGAATTGGAATTGGAATTGATCAAGGTGTTGTAGGCGTGCTTGATGCGCATGAATCTCTCCTGCGCGTTGGGCTCCTTGTTGACGTCGGGGTGGAAGCGCAGAGCCAGGCGGCGGTAGGCGCGCTTGATTTCCTCCGGCGAGGCGGAGGGAGGCAACCCCAGCACCTCATACGGCGTCGCTCTCGCTCCCCTCCTAGTACTGCTTCCTCTACTCTCTCTTCTCCTAGTCGGACTAGTCCTAGTAGGGATAAAGGAAAAAGAGGAGGAGGAGGATGATGAGAGGAAGGAGGCCATCGATTGATCATTGTGATTTTGAGGAATAAAGGATGAGGAGCGGCGGCGGCGGCCGTATAAGTGAAGAGAACAGCACCGGCACCGGCACCAGAAAAGGGAGAGAGCGACACCAACAACACCACCACTCATTTAACCTAACCTTAAGTCCTTAACCTGGTTACCTGGGTGTTAGGTTAGGCTCTACAAGGTTCAAAATGGATGATGGTACAACAACGTAGAGTACTACTGTACGATTATTCTACAAGGTTCAAAATGGATCCATCCATCCATCCGAATCCAACCCGATAACTCGATCCGTATGGATGGCTGAGCCGAATGAGCTCAAATGAGTTGATTGATGCCTTCCTTCATGGGTGGATCGCATCCGTTGTCATTTTTGTAATGACACACCGCTGCCATTTTTGAGACGGAATTTTTACTTGTACTTATGTGAAATCCAGCACCACACTGTCATTAACAACTATGGCACCATTAGCAACTACGGCAGCGGATCCTTTTATCTTAATGGATGAAGGAACTAGAATTGGGTGGGTATCTGTGGACTCAAAATTAAATCTGCGCACACAATAATACCCAATTCTGCTATCATTGAAGATAACTATAGCTATAATTTATTTCTTCACTTGATTGATAATAACGATATCCTCATCTCTTTACAAACTACAAAGCGTGCGTGCCTCGAACGAAACAATCCAAATTTTATTCTTCACATCGACAAAACATTATCTCCAACTTCATACTCGTTAAAACATACACATAGCAAGATGAAGGAAAAAACTTAGATAATGACAAGTACTCCCTAAGTTCTCCATATTGAATTCAACATGTACCATTTGATTGGAATACCGTGGGAATTCCAAACAATCAACGTTATTGAATTCAATATGTACCATTTGATTGAAATACCGTCCGAATTCCAAACAATCAACGATAAGAATTGAGTGAAATATCTCAAGAGGTACTAAGTTTTTTCCAAAAATCGAGTGAAATATCTCAAGAGCACCTAGATATGTTTTCCAATTTTCCACGAGTCAGCCGTCACATGCTAAACAATAAATGCATCAACGTACATATCACACTAGTGCAAACATGACAATTAAAAAAGAGCATGCAGTACATCAAAAAAATAGATAGGGAGCGACTACGCTCCATATCAAGCTCCATTGCTCTGTCGAAGCCTATGGCCCAGGTCCCAACAACAAAGGAGGCAGAGCATCCTTCTTTTCGCCTGCAGATGCAGAAATATCACTACCGTCCTGCTTCGGCCTCGACCACCCACGCAATGCCGGCTCAAACAACTGTCCAGCAACATCAGGAGGTTGCTTAAAAGCATCCTCTCCAGGCAGCACGACCAAACCCTTCTCTCTCAGTCTCGACGGCTCATTGTAGCACTCCTTCCACAGAGAGTCAACCAGCTGTCTCTCCTCACGCCCTGCTTCAAGTTGATCCTGTGACATCCCGCTGATGACGTCAATTCGGCTCTGCAGGACAGATTTAAGCTTTTGTTCATCTGCTAAGTTGGCACCTAATTTGTTGTCTTTGGCTAGCTCAAGTAACCCACCCAAAGCAGCCTCCCGTACATCAGAGTCAGCACTTGAGGTTAGATGCACCATTTGCCTTGGGATTCCCAATTCAGACGCCACGCTGCAGTCCGCAGAGTTCTCATGTAAAAGATAGTTGATCAAATTTAGCGCCTTCCTGTTCAAAACAAATGGAATTTAAACTTAGGATAACTGTCTTCTGCAATTATAGTTCCCAACATTTGAATTTAGGTACGGCTGCAGATATTATCCTATATTTCTCATGTAGCACCTATCATCACATAATTTATGAAAAGATTGTCATCATCACCAAACAAAATTCCAAGCTTCTATCTTGAATGCATGAATGAAAATTGGTGGTTGCTTTTTGCAAATATAGAAAGCAGATGTTGAATTCTAGTTTAAGCGTAATTTTAAAAAATTGCATTAATAACTTAAGATCTTCTCCAAGCAGATAGTCTAATTCTTCCACTTTTTGCATTGATATAGGGCTATTCACATGTCCACTATCAAGTACAATAAACCAAATTCCACCGAGAAAACAAACAAACAAACACAGTGATATGTTGGTTACCTCTGGAACCTGACGTCATCAGAGCTGAGTGCATCTTTCAGCGCAGCATAGCCATTTGCAAGACGAAAAGCATCTGTTCCGGCTTTGTTATGTCGAATCAGTGCTGATATGAGGAAAATTGAATTGTGTCATTGTCAAATAAAACTGTGAATGTCATTGATTACATAATTTGTGACATATGTAGGTTGACTGAACATCGTGACTAAAACCCTTACAGGTTGAGGTTAGCAGGATAGATAATGTAATGGTAAGAGATATGTAGAGCTTTATGGTGATTAATTAATGTACTGGTATGTCCTGACTAAAACCCTTACAGTTGAATGCAATTACAATACAATAGATAAATGAAGAAGGTATAAATAAAAGAACAAGAGCAGAAAGAAGAAGGAGATTACTGACAAGAGATTGCACCAAGGGCTTTAGTACGTGAGGCGATGCTAGAGTCAGAGGTGAAATTGGCAAAGAGAGGTTCAAGTCCGTTGGCCTCCATAACAAGCTGCTGGCTCTTGGGATTGTTCTGCACAATGGTGGTGACTACATCAGCAGCCTTGGCGCGAATGTTGGCATGAGAGTTTCTGAGGTAAGCGAGGAGGGGGACGAGGCCGCCAATGGTGTGCAGATCTGTTGTTTGTTTGATCGTTAGTTGGTAGTTAGTGAGGCAATATCACAATGCAATGAAGAAAGGAATAGTAAAAAGAAGAAGAAGAAGAGTGGTAGGTACCGTTAGCCATGTCGATGGACTCAACATGCTCTTGGAGCTCGTCGAGCATGTCCTCGATGTTCTCCGGGGTGACGCCTTGGGATCGGAGAACGTCATCGGGGGTAGACATGACGAGGCTGATCTCCTTCATGCGCTTGATGACATCCACCGTCTGCGCCTGCATGGCCTCCATGAACCACTTGCGCTCTTCCTCCGAGAGCTGGCGGGGGGCCGTGGTGCCGTCGGAGTTTGCCAGGCTCCACTTCAGCAGACCGTCCCAATCCAACCCCCCATCTTTCTGCGCCATGCTTATTGTTATTGCTATTGCCTTTCCTTCTCTCTTCTCTAATCTTCTCTTCTCTTATCCTATTCTCTTCCCTATTAAATCGAAATTGAGGAGGAAAAGCAAGCAAGGGTTTGGAAAGAAAAGCGCTAGAGCCTAGAAGGTGCTTCTGACTTCTACAGTTTGGGTTGGACGGGAACGAGACGACTTAAAGGAAAGCGCTAGAAGGTCGCTTGCTCCCTTCCCTTTTTTGGGCCTTCCTTATTTTCTTTCTTTTCTTAAAGTAATTTGGGCCCCAGTCGCTAGAGCAGCCTGTTTATCGGCCCACCTCAATCCTCTAGTCTGGGAAACGACATCCTTCCATTTCTATGATTCTATCTATTAGTTTCTCAACTTCCCGGAAGGGCCGGAACCGACGAACCGTATCCAGTATCTCCTGTTTCCCTTTTTCTTCTTTTCTTTATTTTTATTTTTATTTGTTTCCCTTGTTTGATCGAATTGGTTACAATGGCGGATGCTCCTCGATTGACAGTGCTCCTCACTGGCGCCGCTGGCCGTACAGGTTCTCTCTCTCCCCTTTTCTAATTAAATAAATAATTGTCACTCAGTTCCTTTCTCTAATTTCATTTTCTCTCCTATTCCTGTTCCTATTAGGCCAAATTGCTTATAGAAAGCTCAAAGAACGCCATGATCACTTCATTACCAGAGCCTTAGTGCGCTCGGAAGAGAGCAAACACAAACTTCTAGGAGCTGATACTGATGCTGATGCTGCTTCTGACAACATATTCATAGCTGACATCAGAGATGCCCATGCAATTGCCCCTGCATTTCAAGCGGTCGACGCTCTCATCATCCTCACCAGCGCTGTTCCCAAAATGAAGCCCGACTTTGACCCCACCAAAGGCGGCAGGCCTGAGTTTTATTTCGAAGACGGTCAATTCCCTGAACAGGTACCTAATTTAACCTTCTATTTCAATTCTACTACTAAGTCATCTCTGCATCAACCATCAATCCATGTCCTCAAACACCATGCAATTATATACCTAAAACAGTGAGAAAAAAACACAAAATTTTACCCGATGACCATGTTCCGCACTTTCTGCCTCACTACCATTTTATTTGGTAATGCTCACGAATTGCCTCAAATCCATGCTCACTTGTACTGTATAAAATCCACTTATTTTGTATTTTCCTCGACCATGTTCCTTTCAACTGAGAGGAAGTGAACTTTGCATTACAAATCTTAATTAGTTCTTCCTCAATATAAATTTTGTTCCAATTATTTACTTGCTTCCCTTCATTTCTAGGTTGATTGGATTGGCCAGAAGAACCAAATTGATGCTGGTAATACATTTTTTCTTCTTATTTTCTACATCCTCAAGAATTACTTACCATAAAGATAGCAGGTACTGGAGTCATGCAGTCAATTCCAGTACCCAGCACTCTGGAACAAGTATCAGTTTGCTTCCTGGTTGTGTTTTCACCCCGTTTTTTATCCTTATGTTTGCCATTAAGTGCGATAATAATTGAGGCTCAACTCCAGCCTTAACTAGCCCAAAAAGCCTTAAGAAAGCTTGATGTACCGTTCATAATTTAACTGTTTTGACCCTTGTACTTGTGTGCGGCAATTCGCTATTATGGTAATGCTGTATTCTAAGAACCCTAATTTTTCTTATTAAGTTCCATAGTTTTTATCTTTTTGTTTCAGCCAAGGCAGCTGGAGTGAAGCATGTTGTGTTGGTTGGTTCGATGGGAGGCACCGTCCCTACTCATCCCTTAAATAGCTTGGGGAATGGAAACATTTTGGTAATTATCTGCTTCTGAAGCCTGCTCTTTTCCTGAGATTAATTTATTTTAACATCCAATCTTATCATGCCCCTAAATGATTAGTAACATTAATATAGCTTTGTAACTTCTGTAGAGAACTTGTTGTGGTAAGATAGAGATTGTATTGTTCATGATAGGAGGAAGGTGTAAATGTTTCTTTTTTCTTTGTAGGTGTGGAAGAGAAAGGCTGAGCAATATTTAGCGGACTCAGGTATACCATACACTCTAATAAGGTACATATTTTTGCCTCTTCTTTCATATGATATATGTATTTGATCACATAGGATCGACCTTACTTATTGGTTTAACTTTAACCTGGGGGCCTTGTCTCATAACCAGTTGAGAAACGTGACCTGACATTTTAATAAAACCATCGGTTTCTTTAGTTGATTTTCAACTTTCGAGTCCTTGTTTTCTATGGTTTAGGCCAGGAGGCTTACTGGATAAAGAAGGGGGCATGAGGGAGTTGGTAGTGGGAAAGGATGATGAACTTCTCCAGACCGATACAAAATCTATTCCTAGGGCTGATGTGGCAGAAGTCTGCGTTCAGGTTTATGCCCCCCCCACTCACAGTTGTTGTGCTGATATTCTGTGCCTCTGTGGTATCTCTTGTTCTCGTTTGCAAAACAAGAAGTGTCATACATGCTCCTTTGAAACATTGGGATTACCACCCTCTGTTATTAGTTTTGTCAAATATATCAGGCTATATACCCCTTGCCTGATGAATTTATCAGGCTGTATACATCTTTGATTTTTTTTTTCATGAATATATATGTATATTTCTTTCTGTTGTGAGTTGTTGTTTTGTTTATGGTTTACATAGCCAGTTTCAAGCCCTGAAAGGAGGACGGTTGTGATACGCTTGGAGAGCCAACGTAAAAAATCAGCCAATCTTGTGAAAATGAAATATAATATGAGTTTCATTTGTAGTCTACCCAAGTTGTTTAAGACAAAAGGCTTTGTTGTTGTCGTTGCTGTTGTTGAGTTGTTGTTTTGTCTCGGATTTTGAATTGGTGTCAAAACTTCAAACTTGTATACATTGTTTATACAGGCTCTCAAGTTTGAGGAAGCAAAGTTCAAGGCATTGGATTTGGCATCAAAGCCTGAAGGAGTAGGCACACCGACCAAGGATTTCAAGGCACTCTTCGCACAAGTTAACTCACAATTTTAGTGAGGCTTTTTTTAATATACTGAGATGCGTTGACATTGTATTTTGTCCTCTTCTCATTTTAATTTTTATATCCTTTCGGAAAATTATGTAGTTATGTCTTATGTTAACACTGTTAGTACATAGCATATGGATTCTGTGATGGTTCCACTTTATGTCTTAATCCTATAGGGTTTGATCTACATAAAGCAGCCACTATTCGGCCTATTGCGCTTCATCCGGGTCATGCCCAAATCGTATTGTAGTGAAATTTACTTTTTAACTATTTGTTACGATGATAATTGGCGAATATGAAATTGTAAGAGGAATAGGTCATAGGTAGTACCGGACAGATGCAGAAGACAAGAATTGTAAACATCACCATTCACTCATGTTGATATGTTGTTATAAGTTATAACTCATATATATATATATTCTGTTTTTCTTTTTTTTTTCTCAAATGAAGACAGTAGAAATGACTTGGCTTTAGTAACATATTATTAGTATTATTATATAAAAATCTTGTCAAGAGCGAATGGACAATTGGACACTACCAATCCATCTTTATTAGTTTTTAACTTTTTTATTGATATATTGAAATGTTATGAAGGACGTTAATTAATTGTGAATGTATGAGTCAGCTTAGTGGAAGCAAAGAATATGAAAATAAAAAAGAACGTTTTATATAAATTAGAATAAGGCAATCATAATAATATTAGGAAGAAATTTATGTCGGAAGAAAAAACTAATTGTAGAATAAAATGATGGAATTTTATTTCAAGCTTGAAATTACGTTTTGAAGATATATTTATAATGAATTTGTTGCTTAAAAGTTAAAACAGTAGAAAAAATGAATAAAATAGAAAGAAAGCAGGAACAAAATTGAGTGAATGAATTAAAAAGAGAAAAAAAGAAAAGAATCTGAGGGCTGATGTAACATGGAGATGCGTGCAGCGGGATGTTGAAGTTATTGCAGCCATCATATTACAATTACAATTAGTGCAGAGAGGGCAAGGAGGATATGTTATTTGCCAAAGAAAGAAAGGAACAGAAGAGAGGTCAACATCTTGGGAGACTCATGCCTGCTGCTGCCTGCTGCTGGATAGATGATAGTCAAATCAATTATTGATCCTAGTCTCTTAGTCGTAGAAGAAGGTATCTGATCAAGAGAGAGAAAGAGAGAGCAGGTACAAGGATGGGGAATTGTTACAGCGTGAGGAAGACCCTCTCCCTCTCTCTGTCTCTCCCCTCTGCCTCCCAACCAGGTTAGCTTCCCCTTTTCATTTTGTTTTCTTTTTCTTTTCATTTCATTTCCTTTCCTTTCCTTTCTTTCTATTAGATTAGGTTAGACTACTTCAATGAATTGAGTACAAGGGTTGATCTAATTATGTCAATTTGAAATTATTTCATTTGGTTACTCCTCCTCCTCCTCCTCCTATACCAGGATTGAGCACATACAGAGACAGAGACGGACTGATGCTGAGGATGAGCAGCAGCAGCAGCGGCCGCGCATCGTCCTCCTCCTTCCCCCTCATCCTGCACCTGCGCTCGCAGGACGACATCCTCCTCTCCTCCAACCTCCACAACTTCACCTTCACCCACCTCAAGACCGCCACCAGGAACTTCCGGCCCGACAGCGTGCTCGGTGAAGGTGGCTTTGGATCTGTCTTCAAGGGGTGGATCCATGACACTACCATGGCCCCCTCCAAGCCCGGCGTTGGCATCGCTATTGCCGTCAAACGCCTCAACCATGACGCCTTGCAGGGTCACAAGGAGTGGCTGGCCGAGGTTCATTACTTGGGTCACTTGTCCCACCCTAATCTTGTAAGGTTGCTCGGATACTGCTTCGAAGACGAACAACGCCTTCTTGTTTACGAGTTCATGCCTCGTGGAAGCTTGGAGAACCATCTTTTTAGGAGTAATTAAGTTCATCTCTTACTTACATTCCTATCCCTCTTACCTAGCTTGTCTGGAGTGTTCCAAAAAGCCTCTTCATTTACTATTATTCCTTTAAATCTGCATGCATGCAGGGGGCTCCTATTTTCAGCCTCTCTCTTGGAAATTAAGAATGAAAGTTGCCCTCGGTGCTGCTCAAGGTCTAGCTTATCTGCACAGTGCCCAGGCCAAAGTCATTTACCGTGATTTTAAGACCTCCAATGTCCTTCTTGATTCGGTCTGTTCAACTATCACATATATGTATTCTTCACTCTTTACTTGCATCGTCTCTTTTCTTGCCCTTCTAATATCCTGGCATTTGGAAAAAATAGAAACAAAAGAAAAGAAAAAAGAAATGGTTTATTATTTATGAACCACCTTATATAATTATGATTCAATTTTTTTCAGTTGCAAAATAATCAAGCACTAAAAAATCCAATTACACAATGAAATAACAGAGTCAATAAGTACCTATGACATCCAATATGCAGAACTACAATGCAAAGTTGTCGGATTTTGGATTAGCCAAGGATGGCCCCACTGGAGAGAAGAGCCACGTCTCCACAAGGGTGATGGGGACACATGGATATGCAGCTCCTGAGTATCTTGCCACAGGTGCTCTTTTACCCTACTATTTTTCCAATGAAGATAGAAGCATTGGAATATAGTGATATTAGAATACTGTTGATCCAGGCTACTGCACACGCTCAGTGTTGGAATATTGACCTTGCCTTTATGGGGTCCACCAGTATAACCTTCCAAATTAATCTGGATTACTTGAATTACCTCAAATAGATGATGGTACCATGCTGGTCAGTACCTGGCCTGACTTGAATGAATCATGTACTAAAACTGGTATGCCATGTAAACTTGTATTACTATTCTCTGATTGTTGTACGACTCAATGATGTAGGCCACTTAACGACGAAAAGTGATGTGTATAGCTTCGGTGTGGTTCTACTGGAGATGTTATCTGGCCAACGTGCCATAGACAAGAACCGACCCCAAGGTGAACACAACCTAGTTGAGTGGGCTCGGCCCTACCTGAGACACAAACGCAAAATATTCCGGGTTCTGGATAGAAGGCTTGAGGGGCAGTGCTCTCCTGAGGGGGCCCACAAAGTGGCTTCTCTAGCGTCACAATGCTTGATGATGGACTCAAAGTTGAGGCCACGAATGAAAGACGTTGTCTCGGTTCTAGAACAGCTCCAGGTTCAGGATACCGAAGAAAAAGATCAACAAAAGCTGGAATCAATTGAAAACAACGAAGGTCCTAAGCATAAGGTTGACGGTGATAAGTCAATATCGAGAGAGAGTAGCTTAAAGGAATCGTCTGATGTAAAGGTGCCTGTTTGTTCATAGCAAAGCTTACAAAATTTGGGGCTTCCAGTTTTGACATGTTTATAGGAATACTTTCTGGTCTACCCATGTAGAAGGCACTGAATGTTCCTAATTAATGCCCGCATCGAATTATAATTGAAGCCCATACAGTTTACAGTGTCTTACAAAGGCTGATCATTGTGGCCCCAGCACAAGGAGGTTATGCTGGTTTTGAAGAAATTGAAGCTGACTATGGGCTTCTTGTGTTTTTTGTAGGTTCCATGATGGTGTTTTCTAGGTTTTGAAAGTGCATTAGTGTATGCATAAATTTCTTATTTTGAATTGTTGCAGGGGTACATGGGAAATTGCCCCTCTCTTGTAAATAAGTACGTATAGGATGAAATTGTGACATTTGCTTCTTCATTAGCCTTATTTTGGATTTTTTTTTTCTTTTTGCTATTTTTATTAAGTCCTGCGGGGTGCATAATGGGTTGTTATTGCTTACTGGCATATGTATAGGAAAGTAACTCATATAATGTGGTTAATATATTAGCAAAAGAAATTGAGATTGAGGGATAAGTTAATTGGCAATTTTATTTTGAGCTAGAATGAAACAAGGAAATGGTGGAAGCGTGCTGGAATTGGTTTAATTGGACCTTTTCATTTTTGGTTCTTATCATTCAGATTCACATAGATAGTGGTCCCCATTTCCCAGGCAGGAGACCAGGCGAAGGTGATGGGATGCAATTCAAATAAAGTAACCAACAACTGGCAAACCAGTGGAGTCAGAGAAGGTCAAGTCACTCCCTCTCCCTCTACACAAACCCAAATCCATAGAAGAAAGAAAGTCTTAATTTATTGTCAACATCTTCCCTCCTCTCCTCTCATCTCACAGAGATATTAATAGAGTAGAGTAGATCCAAAGTAATTGCTAACAATTTAGCAAGCATGGCAACCATTTGCCGCCCTCGCACATGGTGGCAGTGGTGGGGCCCCAGTTCTGTGCCCCCTATGTGGTTGCACTCACCATCACCAAGAAAGCCCTCAGCTTGTCTGACGACGACTTCGTAGTCACCGATTCCAACGGCACCCTTTTAATGAAGGTAATTAGTTGTTATTAGTCAGTACCTACTCCAAATGTGGCTACTTCAATTTCAATTTATTTCAATTAATAAAATGCTCTTTTTTTGTGGGTGGATAGCACGAGTAGATCTGAGCTCCATCCTCGTAATTAACCTGTAATTCCTTGCTTTGTTGCTCATGCCAGCTAGCTCCATCCTTTAATTAATTAATCAATTAATAAATTGAGTACAGTAAGAAATGAGTTGTGAATTCATGAATAGACAGATGTTGGTTTTTTATTTGCTTATTCAACCTTTCTTGTATGCAACTGAATCAAACAACAGGTGCAAGGTCGTGTTCTTAGCCTACACTCGTGCCGTGTGCTTTGTGATGCAGATGGCTTTCCCATCATCTCCATGAGAGAGAAGGTACCAATTACCTACTGACTGCTTTGCTAATTTCTTCTTCATTCTTCCTCCTTGTTCTTATAAAGGGGGTTGGGGCAGACTTATTTCCATGTGCGCGCTTATTTCCCAAAACATGGGATGCATCTGCTATTTGACTATTTCCACTTCTAAGGATCCATTAGTATTAACTACATCAAGACAAGAATTGCTCGTCTCATTCACATGTAGGGACTCTTTTTTTTATGATGAGCAATAAACTTTTAGGTATTTGAAAGTGACTTATTTACATAAATCATAACTGCTTTATTTCCATGAAACCCTCTAATTGGTAACAATTCTTGAAAAATTGATGCATCTTGAACTTCCATATACTACTTTATTTTGTCAGAAGGGCTCACCATGTCAAACACATCAAACTATGTAGGTGTGAGACACTCAGTCAAGACTTCCAAAACCAAGCTCAACTCTCAATTTCAAGAACTAGCCTAACATCCCCAAAGCCTTGAAAGCATTTTGGTATCATATATTTAATTTGACACAAGATCTTGGATGAGATATTTGGAAACTGTATTTTTTATTTTAAGCAGACAATAAGCATGCACAGTAGATAGAAAGTGTACCGAGGTGACAGCAGTGATCGGGGAGACTTGGTCGTTCAGTGAAGAAATCACATATTCTCCAGCTGAAGACTGAGCTTGATGTATTATTGGCTGGGAACACTGCCGAACAATGTTGTGATTTCAAGGTCAAAGGTACCTGGTTTGACAGGTCGTTCACCTTCTACCTTGCCGACAGCAATACCATAATTGCCCTTGTAAGTCGCTGCCTTCACTTGCAAGTTTCAACCACAACAACAATAACAACAAAGCCTTTATTTCCAAATAAATTGGGGTAGGCTCGAAATGAAAACCAATTTGAAAAGAAAAATCAATAAAAATTTGCAAGTTTCAACCATTATGTTTAATTTAATTGTTTTTGCCTGAGGTGCATTGTTGCTTTTCTGAGGGTATAGGTTGAATTAATTGATCTATAAATAGCTGTGCATTACATGGCCTGATTAAGAAATAAGTTAGAAAAGTAAAGCTGAAATCAAACCAAGGGACAATGATAAAAAACGTACTGTTATGCAATAGGATGTTCTGAAAAAAGTGAGCTTTACCTTTAAAATGTGTTTTCAATATGCAATAGATGTTCTGAAAAAAAAGCTTACAGAATTGTAATAAAAAAATAATAAAATGCAATAAGTAGTTACTAATATATTTTTTTATTCATTAGAGTAGAGAATCAAATCTTCAATTTTATATGCCTAATCATTAAAAAAAACTAAAGTATGTTATTAACATGTAGCATACTGTTATGTGTGGGGTTTTGTACCAAACATGCAGCATCGGCATTTGAAACTGTTGGTACCTATGTACCAATTGATCCCAATTTACTCTTGTTTTGCTCACTCAATTGTCTTCATCTCTTTTTAGTTTCTTATTTAGGGAATTTGACATTTTAGTTGGGTCTTAGTTGTAAAGTGATGGCCTAATAAAAAAAATGCAAATGCTGTTGTTATCAATAAATATGCAGGAAACAGAATTTATATTATACATCTCTTTATTCCAGAAACTATCTGCCAAATATCCAGTCAAATTAAGTAGTTGGCACATCCTATTTGGGGCAAAGCTGTGATTAGCATAATCGGTTACAAATTGAATTGCAATGAATGCATAGAACAAATTCACTATAGTGATACAATGAGGCTCTCATAGATTTCTGGTAATGCTGGTTGGGAGTGCACCATGGTAGGGTTGAACATGCTTTAATCATAATCAGGTTAAAACTTTGGGATTTCTGACAATAAATAATTTTATATGGTGCTGTGCAGATGAGCTGTCAATACGAACTTAAGAATGTGTTGCTTGGAAAGGACACGTTTGGTATAACAGTTATGCATTCATTGTGGAAACTGGAAACAATTGTAATTCTTGATAAAATTCACAGGGACCATGGGATTAAATTATTGAGGTTATGCGTAATGCGGGAATGTACCAGGTTCTTTTGCTTATGTCAGTTAACGCCTGTATGTATTGGGATGATTTGGAATGTATCGTTGATTTGATTAGATTAATTAGATTAGATTAGATAGTTGCTTGCAATAAATTGAATGTAAGATATGTTGATAATTTGCAAAAATGCATAACATTTGTGCTATGATTTTATCTCAAACCAACCACATATATAATTCATGAGTTATTATTCTTTAAATTTGAGATGTTGTTGCTGGTTGCCTTTAGTTTTGGACGGCCTCATGTTGTGCTTGTTCTCTTTGTAATTTCGACGAGAAAGTATTGATATTGCTATTTGCTATAGAATAGAAAGTCATTAGGCATAATTTGGGAAGTGTCGTCCATTTTGGTATGGTATGGTATGGCCGTATCATATGGTATGAATAGAATAACCCTTTTGATTTCGGAAGATGCGATTGAGATTTGACTTTGACTTGGTGGAACGGTCAGACTCAGAGGGATAGAGATGACAGAGAGTGTAGACACGTCACACGTGAAAGTAATTGCTTGTTCAATGAAGTACAAGTACAAATAGAAGAATAAGAGAATCTCTTCTCTCCTTGTCTTCTCTTCTCTTCTCTTCTAGTCTCGGTTCCTTCCTCTTTCTTTCTTTCTTGCAAATCTGGGGGTCAGGTGGGTGGATTAGTTTATTTATAAACAAAGGAAGATCAATAATCCTTCTCCTCCAGACGGCGGCTACACTAAACGAGCACTTCAATTCAACCTCCCCTCCCCAGTACCAATTAGAATTAATTGTCACTCATCCATGCATCGATCAGATAAGGAGCGAGCAATGTCGACGTCGACGTCGGCACCACCCTTGCCCATTCCCATGCCCATGCCAATGGTGCCGGTGGTAGGCCCCCAGTTCTGCACACCCTATGTGGTGGCGCTCACCGTCACCAAGAAGGCCTTGAGCTTCTCCGGCGGTGACTTTGTCGTCACAGATGCCAACAGGGCTCTCTTCATGAAGGTAATTCAATTCAATTTTGCCTTTCATCCCTTCACTAACAGTAACAAAGTTGTAATAAACAAGCAAACAAACAGGTGCAGGGCCGTTTTCTGAGCCCGCGCTCACACCGCGTGCTCTGCGATGCAGCGGGCAGTCCCGTCATCTCCATGAGAAAGAAGATGATGAGCATGCACCATAGATGGAAAGTGTACCGAGGAGACAGCAGCGATGACCGAGACTTTCTCTTTACAGTGAAGCAATCACATATGATCCAGCTCAAGACCGAGCTCGATGTGTTCTTGGCTGGGAACACAGCCAAGCAGTCGCAGTGTTGTGATTTCAGGATCAAAGGCAGCTGGTTCGACAGGTCCTGCACCTTCTACCTTGGCAACACCAACACCATCATTGCCCTTGTAAGATCCCTAGCTATTTCCACTACTTGCATTTCTCATTAATGATACTTGGAACTTAATTGGGGATTAATTCCTTGTGACAATGAACAGTAGTAAGTAATCAATTAATTTGTGTTTTAATTGTGCTGATATACGTGCAGATGAGCCGTCAATATGAACTTAAGAATGTATTGCTGGGAAAGGACACCTTTGGGCTAACAGTTTATCCCAATGTGGATCATGCATTCGTCGTTGCAATTATCGTGATTCTTGATGCAATTCATAGGGAGCGTGAGGATCAGAAATAGATTATTCACATTAACATGCATGTTCTTAATTAATTTGATTATATTGTGATGTTATTTGTATTTCTATGTGGAGGCCGGTATTCAACATTTTTTAAGATGTATCATACAATTAATAGTTAGATTATACATGTGTTGAAATAAAATAGAATGTAAGCTGTATCAAAGGTAAGGTTAGGTATCATGAGTGCATCATTTGATTGTGCACTAATGATAAAAATCATGGGATCAATAAATTATACTCTTTTCTTACAGTTTAATTATTTATCTTTTTTTCTCTATGTACAATTTAAGAAGAGAGTGAATTGATCCAATAGCTTTCTAAAAATCAGAGGAAAGAAGAGTAGAGATTAGGTGAAAAAGTAAATGTTACTTGTTTTCGAAACCTCTATTGAAGGAAGAAAAGATGTATGAGATTAAATATTTTTTCTCAAATCATTATTTTTTTTTCTTTTCTAAATTGAAGTGTAATAAATCTTTCCTTACTCTTCGCTTTCTCCCTTTTCCTTCCATTTTCTTTCACTGGAAATGTTTTGATTAAATGAGAATAAACTGGAAGGAGAAAAGGGCTTTGATCGAAGCATCAATCATGTGATCAATTGAAAATGATGGCTGATTAATTGCCTATTCAAAAAGGCCTAAAAGGGGAAATATGACGGGCCGTGCTTGAAATAGGCCCAAGTCGTAGAGAATGGAGAAGTAGGCCCGGAAAATATGCAAAAATCATCTTCTCTTGTTAAAGATATGGTTTAAAATAATTTTTTTGTGCATGTAGTTAATTATTAAATTACCTCATTTGAAAAAAAAAAGAAATTATTGTACAAATCTAGATATAAGAAGAAGATCAGAGCCCAATTAAGTTAAATGAAAATAAAAAAGAAAAAGAAATAAGTGGCCCAACTGCCCAAGGATCAGGTACAGCCGTACAGAGTAACGAAACGAAAGGAAAAGAAAAATTGATGCAATTGCAGATGCTAAATCTGAAATCTCCCAATTCCCAAATCTCTTTCGTTCTCTCTCTCATTCTCTCTCTTTCTCTCCGCTTCCGATCATCAATCAACTCCTCACAATCACGTCTGCCTTTGACCTGCCCTTCCCTTCCCCTTTGAAGAGAATTGGAAGAATTCGAGGAATTAGAATAATTGAAGAACTTGAGGAGAATTTGAAGAATTGAAGAACTTGAAGAGAACGATGCTGTGAAAAGAAAAAAGATCTGAATGGATGAATGAATGAATGAATGAAGAATCGGCTTAACTGCGACTGGGACTCGGGAGACTCAGCGAAGCATTTTTGGGGTTGCGTTTCAATTAGGTGGGTTACAACGAATTGTATAAGATAGATAGATAAATAGATGTCTTCATCTTATTATTATGGGATGGGAATATAGGATCCGGTTGATAGATTTCCCAAACCCATGCATAAGCTATGCTATTATGCTATTGCTACCAAATAGCAATGCCGCCATGTTCTATTGCTCAAACTTCCGCATTCTTTCAAACCCTCTTTCTCTTTTACCAACTTAAAAACCTGCATTCCATCTTCTCCTCTCTTTTCATTTCATTTCGCTCTAGTTTCAAAACCAACAAAATAAATTAGAACAATATCTCAAACTGATTGCTTCTTTTTTTAATTTGTTTCAGTCTCGTTGAGGGCACATATATATAATAATTACTGAGTGGCTCAAGGAAGGAAGGAAGATGACCGGTCGCAGAAAACATTTTGCCATATTCACCACTGCTAGCCTCCCATGGATGACGGGTACCTCCATAAACCCCTTATTTCGGGCTGCTTATCTTGCTAAAGATGGAGACAGCGACGTCACATTG
This sequence comes from Eleocharis quinqueflora, assembly GCA_964058865.1. Lineage (NCBI taxonomy): Eukaryota > Viridiplantae > Streptophyta > Magnoliopsida > Poales > Cyperaceae > Eleocharis > Eleocharis quinqueflora. Next base: position 217,999 of record CAXKVX010000614.1, read on the forward strand.
ATTATACCTTGGTTATCTTTCGAAGACCAGGATTTGGTTTATCCCAACAAAATCAAATTTAATCTGCCATCTGAGCAAGAGGATTATGTACGAAACTGGCTCCACGAAAGAACTGCCATCCACTCCACCTTTACCATTACCTTCTATCCTGGAAAGGTATGCACTCATTATGCGCGCACTTTTAATCAGGACTTGTGAATCATGAATGAAATTCCACAATATGAATCTTCAATTGAGATTTTATTCTAAATCATTGCCTGAAATTATGTATAGAGGTCCTAGCCTTCAATCCGTAACTTTAGCCTTTTTTAGGAATTCACATTTAGGAATCACAAAGCCAAATCACTTGTCGGTTAATTGGTATTATACAACAACTTTTATAACTCAGGGAAAAAAAAAATAAAAAGTCATATATTCCAAATCACTCTTGCAGTTCTCTAAGGAGAAAAGGAGCATCTTACCGGTGGGAGATTTAACAGAAATAGTACCAGACGAGGTTGCTGACATTGCGGTGTTAGAAGAGCCTGAACACCTCACTTGGTACCACCATGGCCGTAGATGGAAAACAAAATTCCACAAAGTGATAGGAATTGTACACACCAACTACTTGGCTTATGTCAAGAGAGAGAAGAATGGCTTCATGCAAGCTTTCCTCTTGAAACACATCAACTCTTGGGTCGTCGATATCTATTGCCATAAGGTTTGCTTCTTTATAATCATGATGCCATCATATTGTCAGGAAGTTCCTTAACATGTTTGGATATGTTTGCTAATAATTTTTGGATTGAAGGTGATAAGGTTGTCGGCTGCTACACAAGAACTGGAGAGATCTGTGATATGCAATGTGCATGGAGTAAACCCTAGGTTTCTTGAGGTCGGTAAGCAGAAGCAGGAGAGAGAAATTGGAGGGGAGAAGTCACCATATCCAAAGGGGGCCTACTACATAGGGAAGATGGTTTGGGGAAAAGGCTACACGGAGCTGCTCCAGCTGTTGGGTGAGCACCAAAAGGAGCTCACTGGGCTGAAGATGGAGTTGTATGGCAATGGAGAGGACTCTGATGAGGTCAAAGAGGCTGCTGCCGAGTTGACGCTCGGTGTCACTGTTTTACCTGGTCGTGATCACGCTGATCCTATTTTTCACGAGTATGCAAAACTTTAATTTATATTGTATTTTGACTATTTTCTATCATATTTCCAGTTTCTGACTTGCTAGTAAAGGACCACAATTTGTGCTGAAAATTGACAGCATCTGTTAAGATGCTAATAGTAGTAGTAGTGTAGTACTAAAACAATAAGAAAAAAGGCAGCTATGTCTAAACGAGTCTTTCTTTATAAAAAAAAGTTTGGTCTTTTTCTCTCTCTGTCTATATATAAATAGAGTAAAGTTATGGTGATATACTTGGGACACCACCTTCCGTCATATACATGTTTAATTTGCTCAATAATTTCTTCAAATCTACATCTTGCAGGAAATTAAATTTCGTTATTTTTAGAGCTTTTCTTGCTATTTTTTAGAAACGGCCTAGATTTATATTAAAAGTTACCATTTTCTGGAATGTTTTAAAAAATATTTAGAAAATAACAAGAAAGTTCTAAAAATTACGAAATTTGATTTTACTACAAGATTTTTATATAAAGAATTCGTTGAGCAACCAAAATCTCAATTTATTGAGCAAATTAAACATGCATAACCGCATAATATGACGGAAGGGGGCGTCATATGCATATTATCATAGCCTTGCTTATATATATATATATATGTAGAGAGAGAGAAATGTTATGGTGCATTATAAAGTCAAGATTAGTTTTTTTGGCATCACGCTTAAATTTTAAATTTTATAATTCAAGCGGTCTGTCCAAAACATTCAATTTGATCTCATATTGGAATTTTACTAGAAACCAAAATCTTCATGTTTTTAGAATTTTTTTACTATATTTTAGAGCGGCGCAAAATCAGCCATATTAGATGACCCGGAAAGCATTATATCAACAAGTTTCATATCACTCTAAAAAATAGTAAAAAAATCTAAACAATGAAAAATTTGGTTTTAGCGAGATTTTAATATGGAGATATCATTGGACAGTTTGGGTCGATTGTTTCAAATTTTCTTATTTGAAATTTCAGTGTGATGCTAAAACTAATCATGACTTCGTAATGCACCATAGCATTTCTCTATATATATATGTATCTAGTGAAGGGTTCGAATGCCTTCACATTTTGTGTGCCTTCATTTTGGCTAAAAATTCACACCATACATCAAAAGTATTTTTTGACCTTCAAATCTATATCATTAATTGTTTCTTGATGAATGGTGTGAATTTTAAGTAGAGGTGGCAAGTCGGGTCAGCCGGCGGGTTTGGGTCGGGTTAGTTTGACTTTTGACAATAGTCGGGTTGCGGGTCGTGTCGGGTGAGGTCAGGCCTGGTTTCGTGTCGTCAGGTGTCGACAACTTTCGGATCATGGGTCGGGTTGGGTTTCGAGTCAGGTCGCTCGGCCTTTTTCGGGTAACAGGTTGGGTCGGGTGAGATCGGGTCAGGTTTGGGGTCGGGCTGCATCGACAACTTTCAGGTCCTGAGTCGAGTTGGACGAGATCAGGTCGGGTTGCACTGACAACTTTCAAGTATTATTTTGAGTTTTAAGTTCAATCGAACAAGATCGGGTCGTGTTATTAAATCTTGACTTTATTTGATGTTAATTTATTAGTAAAATTAGATAATGATGTAGGCAATATAGAATTAGATCGATTTACAAGTTGTATTAGGTCGGGTCGGGTCGGGCTCGAGTCCTCATGCGTCGCTCCATCTCGAATTATGGGTCGTCTCGGGTTACAGGTCATTTCGGGTCGGATTCGGTTTAGTTTGACTTTATCAAAATATCGGATCGAGTTCAGGTCGGGTCGGATTTTGCCACCTCTAATTTGAGATCCAATAGAGGCATACAAAATGGAGGCGTTTGAACCCTCATATACATATATAGTGGTAAAGTTGTTGCATTGTGACAGAAATGCAGGGAAAGTCTGACCCCAACGTGATCCGACCATTTCCCAAACCCCGCGCAAGCGGAAGCTACGTGCACTGGACTGCCCTTTATATAATATAAATTTTTAGCTCAACAGTTCCTTCAAAAGTTGTTGTCAGTGATAGATGCCGAACAAGCATTCTTTCATCTTATGTCTAATAATAAGCCCTTGTAAGATTTCATTTTGCTTTGCATTTCTAATAATTAGCCCTCCCTTACAGTTACAAGGTGTTCATAAATCCTAGCACAACAGATGTTGTGTGCACCACGACCGCAGAGGCCCTGGCGATGGGAAAGATGGTGATATGTGCCGACCACCCCTCCAATGAATTCTTCAAGCAATTCCCCAACTGCCACACATACAAAACTGGTCAAGAGTTTGTGAAGCTGACCCTGAAGGCTCTGTCATCAGAGCCAGTGCCTCTGACCGAGCAGATGAGGCACCAGCTCTCCTGGGAGGCTGCCACACAAAGATTCATGCACGCTTCAGGGCTGGACCAAGATGTCATTTACGAGAAGCCACTTGGTTCTGCTGCATCGTGGCGCTTCATGTACCTTGCCGATGAGTGGAGAAAAAGCTTGGAGGAGGCATCTGCCACGTTCCATAACACCGTGTCAGGAATAGAGGCGGCACGTTGTGCCTTTGGTGCTATTCCTAACACGATTCAGCCTGACGAGCAGCAGAGGAAGGAGCTCGGCTTGAAGTTGCAAAGACTCTAGATTTCTTTATTGGTCGTCTAATTCTACCCTTTTCTTCCTTAATTGTTCATCTGTTCTTGGGGTTGTGTGTAAATTACTAAATTTCCATCCAGTAACAAACAAATTGGGGTTTTGTCTGTCTTGTCTGGCTTGGTTCTAATTTAGAGGCAGGTGATTTTGAGGTGGGATGTAGCAGCATCACCATTATTGTGTTGCTTGGCGGACTCATTTTTTGACTTTTTTTCTTTGTACTTATATTTATAATAATATTATATGTCGAGTATTTTAATTCTTGTCTGTCGGGTATTTCTTTGTACTTTTTTCAATATAACTGTTCCTGAGCGTATTTCAATTCTCTTCGAGGCACGTAGCACATCTTTGTGACTTTTTACCAGTATTTCTGTAAATATTTTGCTTTATAATGTTCACAGCCGATTAAACCAGGTATTATTGTATGTGTTGTATATAAATTTTGGAGGACGTAAGTACGTAACAAGTCTTTGAGGACTTGTAGCCTTTTATGACTGTTATCGGTTATGCTGTAATAATGGTAGATTTTAGACTTAGATGGTTCAAGCTTTAACTTGATCTACTTTGAAATTCAGATAATTTGAATCGATTTAGGAATTTGCACAAGTTGGAAAACGAAGTTTATACATCTCCTATGGTCAAAGTCTTCAACTCATTTGATTGAAGTGCAGAACACAAGACCAACTCATGTACTTGATAAATTTTCAAGGTTGATCAACTCATGAGATGATGAGCTTCGACCGAAGTCCAGTTCTTGAAGATTAGGTTATGTAACTTAGCTGTTTTTTTCAGAATTAAAAGCCCAAATGAGCACCTTCGACCGAAGGCAAGAGCAGGCTTCGGCCGAAGTCCAGATAGCAACACAGTCGATTTTTCTAAGTCCAAGAAGCCGAAGTAATCACCTTCGACCGAAGGCAAGAGCAATCTTCGGCCGAAGTCCAGATCAACAGAGCAACACAGTCGATTTTTTTAAGTCCAAGAAGCCGAAGTACTCACCATCGTCTGAAGGCTAGTGCTACAACTCAGATCTAGTTTTCAAGATTTTTTCTAAGTTGTGTGGACTTTGTACTACCACTTCGGCGAAAGCCCATGCCTGCTTCGATCCGAGCCAGCATCACCAAAGCAAAAATTGGTTATTTTTAGAGTTCTATTTTTGGAGCTTTATTCGGCTATATAGATGTGTAATTCTAGAGTCAGTTGTAACATGTCTTAGAGTCTAGTGAGCAATTATTGAAGGTTTTCAAGCAGAAGATATCTTTCAAGGTTTGGAAAAAAAGAAGAAATCAAAATTCAGTCATTAATAAAATTGTCTCTTTTTTTTCCTTTCTTCATCTTTGTTTTGTTGTTTTATGTTCCTTATTCATGTGTGGCTAAGTTTTCTGTAGATTTTTCTAGGGTAGTACTTGAAACTATTGTAATGTTTGTTTAGTAATAGATTTGTATCTGTTTGTTTGAAATATGAATTGTTCTTTGTTGTTATGTTGTTTTTTAACTGTTACTGATATGAGGTTTTGGTACTTTGAAATGAGAAGTTGTGTTGCCGGACCACAAAGAATAGACTAATTAATTGACTAAGTATCGAGGGCTGATGTTGATTAGTTAGGGACTTTATCTGATTGTTTGGATTAATTGTATCAAGTATCGAAGGATGACATATAATTGATTTAGACAATTGGAACAATTATACAAACTTAATGAGTTCAGATTAGTATAATCAAGTACTGCATGGCAAAAATTGTATTGATCTGAATATAGGTGTTCATATAGAGATATCGCTAACTACTGACCATATCCCGAATTGTGCGTTCATAATTATGAAACAAAACAACCCTTATTTTACTAAATAGACATAACAAGAGTGGGTACGAAATCCTAAGAAAATCTGTTTGTTATTGCATCTGTTTTCTAGATTTGGAATTGTTGTTTTTTACTTGGATTTAATCAAATAAAAAAATCAAACACAGTCAATCTTTCAATTTATTTTTCTGCAACTAAAACTTAACTACAACAATCTGAATGTAAAATCAGTTTATCTTTGTGAATTCGACTTCTAAGTGCTCAACAATACATAGTTGTATTCTTCCAACTATAAATCAGTGGGAAACTAGAGTTTTATTTCTTGCATCTTTAAAAATCCCATCACAGCTTAGACCAGCCATTGAAAGATATGTTGCTCTTGATAAGAAATGCACTCTAAACCCATATGATTATGAATGGGATGCAATGAAAGCTTTAGTTGTGTGTTTGAAAAAAAAAATTATGATGCCACATTGTAGTTGAGTGGTACCAATTATCCTTCATTGAGCATGTCTTTTACTGAATTTTGTGAGGTTTATTTTAGCATTAAAAAATAGGTAGTAGTCTATATTCCTTTGTTGTTCAAATGAGGAAGAAAATGTTCGCTAAGTGGAACAAGTACTGGATCAATGGGAATACACTTATGTCAATTGCTTGTGTTCTTGATCCAAGATCCAAACTGAAAGCTGTTGAGTACAATTTCTAGAAGATGCACTTTGAGTCCTTTGAGGGAATTTTTGATGGGTTGAAAGCCTGCATGGGTGCCTTGTTCAAGGAGTACTTAGAGACACATTTCAAACTTACACAGAAACAAGCTGACAGTCCCTCGAAGCATGAGATGTAATTCTTGCATTAGTGTAATTCTTCTTTTAGTTTAATTTTTATACAAGTTTGATTGTTTACCAATAATTGCTTGGTTAAGTAGGACATGTTCTAGTGCATCAGATAGTCCTAGTGACACAAGAGCTAGATTGAAAGACTTTATTAGAGGAAGGAAGAATACTGGACTAGTAAAATCAGATCTGGAGCATTGCATATTTGATGCACTAGATGAGGCCGATTTGGTTGAAGAATTTCACATCCTATCATGGTGGAAAGTTCGTATCCATTCTTGATTCTGCTAGCCTGAGACATTATGGATGTCCCGATATCGACAATGGCATCAAACTCAACATTTAGTACTACCGATCGAACACTATCATCAGTTAGGAAACTCTTTGAATGATAAGAGCATTGAAGTCTCTTATGTGCTCTTAACTGGTTGCGTGCTTCGTTTCATGTAACCTTTCATCTTCATTATATCACTTCCTTACTATTTTATTTTACTTAGTAACTTGCATTTCCTTTTTTGTTTATACAGAAACTAGTGGACAGGTTGGTGATTCATTATGGGCCAGTGATGAAGCAACAACATCTGGTTTTATATGTAGCAATGGAGCATGACGTGCTGCTACTTGGATTTTGAGCTTGCTCCATCTTGTCATACTGTCAATAAGGTTATTCTCTTTCGAACTTGTTCTTTTGTTGTTAGTTAGCTTTTGAGTTGTTCTGCCAATTTGTTGTTTGTTTGTCACTTGTCAGTAGCGTCAGTGTACAATGGTTGTAATTCAAGATGAAGTCTGGAGAGATGGTCATCTCTTCGGCTTATTGGATCTCAAGTAGTGATTCTTCAATGATGATTTATGTGTTTTGCTATTTTAATTTCTTTTTTTAGCTATTAGTTGAGATAGGTAAAAATCGAGAAGATAGCTTGAGATGGAAAATTTTTATAGAAGGCCACAGAACAAACTTCTTCAACAGATAGGGCCAACTGTCCCTTAAAAATTTCACAAAGGTCAAGGGCGCAAGTATTACTTGCGCCCCTAAACTTTTTCAATTTTGCTTCCAACTCTCGTGTATTTCTTTTAAGGTTTCAGTACAAATTTTACACTTTACCCTCTGTGATATTTTTAGAGACAGTTGGCTCTATCTGTAAAAAAATGTTATTTTTTGGCCTTTTATGCAAAAATTCTCTTGAGATCTAGGTTGAGCACTAGAGGTTGTAATTTGGTGATATCTCTTTAGTTACGACTGTATGATTGTAAGACTTGTCATGTGCGTTCTTTGTCATAAATTTATGTTTTATGTTAGTTAGAAATTATTGTGATGGATGTTTTATGTTAGTTTTCTGGGTTTCTTTAATGGATGTTTTATGTTAGTTAGAAATTTCATGTTTTACTCGATCTGAGAAATAGATGTTCTAATTTGCAAGTGTGTAATATATATTTTTTCTTGATTTTTCGAGAATTTACTGTTTTGAACATGTAATTGTCTAAATATTTGCAGTTTACAATATGTAATTTGCTCAGATAATTTATTGTTGTGAGTTAGTTATGTCGTATTTCACTGATCTTATGAGTTTTTTTCCTTAATTTTTTTATTCAGTTGTAAAATTACACGGTGGAATTAGCAAAAGTCAATAAAATTAAATGTTATTGCATTTTGATTGTTCAAATTGAACGAAATAATCAATGCAAAAATCTTGCTTTTATTAAATGCAACACTCAACACAGAGAAATATCCTTAGCAAATTCTGCTATGAATCAAAATTAACTTGATTACTATTATCGATGCAAAATCAACTTGATTGTACAATTATTGATAATGATCAACAAATACAATTAATTTGAATTTAATTTTTTTTGTCCATAGAAAACTCTCTTTTGAACGAAAATAAATATTTTCATTACGTTTGCGTTTGACAGCTCTACTCTTGGCAGAAGGTGAGAAGCTGTCAAGTATAAATTGCTCTCTTTTGAACTCTTAGCATAAGCTGCCAAGCACTCTCTCTCTCTCTCTAAGGGAATCAATTGAACATGAGAACAGTTGTAATTCATTGTAAAGTTACACTACCTTCTCTTCAATGCTGCCATCTATATAAGTGTTACATCAGTTATGTCCTTCAAAAAAAAAAAAATAGGGGGCCATAAAATAGTTATCACAGTTACCAAAAACCTGTTGTGTTGTTACATAACCTTTGCCAACTATCTCCTAAATTCTAACTGGAAAATTTTAAGATACAACACATTCCAAATAAAATTCTAATGGCATGTTCCGGAGTGAACTTCCCAAACTCCAAGCCCATATCCAACTCGAATCAACACGAGCTCAAAAAGCATGTGAACAATACTCAACGGCCTTACTTTCGATCCAGGTATTTCTGTCCAGTTAACTGCCACCTCAACCATCGGGATGCCTAGACGTTTGCATAAATACACAAGCTCCACATCAAAGCACCACCTAAATTCATCTCAACAAAAGTTTTTTATGTCAAAATAAATGTAACACTAACTACAAACATATTTTGCTTTCATCATATATTTTCGATTCATTGTCAATGGAGGTTCAACTTGTAAATTACATCAAGAAAGCAAGAAACGTTTCAGCTATATGCTATATGCTCTATGGGATTTTGTATTTTTTATTTCTACATCCAAATTAGTATTGGTCCAAGGTCTGTGACACGTAGCATTCAACACAAATATGCATTTTATACCATCCTTCAAACTGACTTGATAATAGAATATCAGGTTACAATTATGTATATATCTTGAGTTAACTTTTGTTTACAGATATTTATTTGGAATTTGTGTCCTTAATGTGCTTGGTAAACCTATAATTCATGCAACCTTTTTGCTTCAAGAAAGTGACAAGGTCAACATTTTCTGTTAAACAACAGAAACTAATACATGAAATAAAAAACAGTTCTCAAATCTATCTCGAGTCTAGATAAATAATCAACTAAACAGCGTAAGAAGATCTCAGAAAAACATGGTGGCACTCAACCAGCCATTTCGTTTTGTATACAACAAAGTATTTGTGATATAATTTGTAGCACCAGGTGAGATTGTAAACAAAAAATCACCTTTTTAATCTCATATTTGTGAACAACTTTCGTGCAGCTGACCTTGTAAACATCTTAAAGCCACACTGTACAAGTATAACACAAATCATGTTGAAAGAAGACCAATATAAAAAGCAGGATAATAAACTCTGCAGACAACCAGATATGACATTTTGTTTGAGATTAACACCCAACAGTTTCTACATAATTCGTGGATAGCAATTAACGGTTGAAATTTAAAACCAAGATTAAATCAAATAAAATATTTAATGAACTGCGGCTTACTTTATTTCAAGTTAACTAAAGCTAGATTGCTTCATACTAACTCCTATAAACTTACTAATTAGTGTGATATCAGAAAGAAAAAAACTTGCAAGTAATCGCAGCATTCTTATAGAGCTGATTACATTAAAGAAAAAACAGTTCTTCCCTTATTTAATTCAGATAAATAATTAGCAAAAAAATGGCTCATTGGAATTATCAAAAACCAACAAAATATTAGACAGAACATCTCTTTTACTAATTAGTGACCAATGGGCTGTTGGGGCATTTTCAAATAAAACACAAACATATTGATGAATTAAAAGATGAAATCTAAAATCGAACCTGAAAAATATACCTGTGTATCGCGTATACCAGGTCCTGCTGTTAGTAAGACCACTAGATGAAAGCCTTTCATCAGAAGATTCCTGTACCACTTCCTCTGAAATAACAAGTAAAAATAATAATAACAACAGAGCCTTATCCCAAACAACTCGGCATAGGCTAGAAATGAAACCAAATCGACGATTGGATTTCATTTCCATAAGATTGGTTGGTTTTTACATTGGTTTGTCAAGCCTATCACAACCCTCCTATTTGGGCTTGGGACCAGCTATGTAAAAAACATAGGCGGAGTTAAGTAACAAGAAGTAAAAATTTATTCAAAAAATCACTTCCAAGCTCCAACTTTGCTGGTCTGTTACTGTTAGACATGTACACAGAACCTTTTTTTCAATGGGCTTGCCTTTTGTTCAATCCCCACCCTTAACTCTTCAGTTTTTCAAAGAAAATTAACCAAAGTCAGAAATGTGTTTGAATGAACACAACTGGAAAATTCTGGCAACAGAACAAAACCAAAGAATTGAGTTGCCATTTCTTAAAAAGACTGCAAAAATCTGTCAAGCAAAAATGATAACAAACCATTGCAAGAGCTTGCTTCTCCAAATGAGCTCGGGATCCAAAAACAGCAATTTCGATGTCTGACAACCTCAGATTAGAATCAATCGTCGAGTTAGCTTTTTTCACATTCTCAGAAAACATCTGTATCTGATGGTTAATAACAAAAACTATGAGAAGCAAAATCACACAAGTAAAAATCTAAATATGGCTATTTCGTGAGTTCTGTCAGACCTGGGACTCGAGCTTTTCTAGGTCGGTGAGCTTGGTTGCCCCATCAGCATCAAGCATTAGAAGCAGCTCACCTCTTGAATGAAGCATTCCCTGTTTCAAATGGAAAAGCAATACCTTAGTTCCCAAATACACTACTATAAAGCCACAACAGTTTGGGTTTGGCATCAGATCAGTATGGTAGGCTGTGTATGGTTGGAAACTTATGTTTTAAAAAGTAAATAAAAACGACATGAGCGTGATAAAACAAAGAGAGAATTGAGGATGAAACTAACTTTTCTGATAGCTTCCCCTTTTCCATGGTTTCTACCCAGGAGTAGGACCCTTATGTTGTCGATTTTGTGCTTTCTGACATAGTCAAATGCAACCCTTGAGGTATGATCACGACTGCCATCATCAACTATCAAGACCTGTACAAAATAAGAAAATTAAGATGAAATGTTACAGCCTGCAATAACATTTTATGATCTTTATTCATTTACATTTTCCTTCTGTTTATTTTTGTCTAATTCTTCTATTTATCTATCAATCTATCTATATACTATTATTGGGATTGTCCTATACTAGGAAATTGTGCAAACATTAACTAAGGGCCTGTTCGGAGACAGTAATTTCATGGGAATGAGAATGGATTGAAATAGGTTTTCTCAATATCAACTTTTAGCTTCCCATGATTTGACAGGCAGGTGGGAAAATTAAAATTAAGTTTCAGTGAATGTTTGCTTTCCCATGAATTTTGTGTTGAATGTCACTGTTTTGGTGGAAAAGGCAATCCAACTATTTGGGAACAAGGTAGGTACCAAACATTAATACCAAGGTAGAAATTTCCAATTGTTCCCATCAAACCCAGGGCTATTCGAACAGGCCCTAAAGGAGCAAACGTGAAAGCTACAAGCACAAGTTGAACATTTGAATTTTTATATAATATAAGTCGTAAAAAAATATGAGTTGAATGATAAGATAAGATAAGATAAGATAAGATGGTATTTTGTTTTACAGACCTCATAAGAAAAAGATTGGTGTGCAGCTGAACGTTGGTGCAGATAGCTGGTAACAAATAATAATTGTAATTGAGAGAAAGAAAGGAGAAAATAAATGGAGTTTGTTTGTAGTTGGAAAAGTAGAAGTAGATGGGTTACTTGAGAATTTCGTCGAGGGTACCAGGAAGCCTGTCTTGCTCGTTGTAGGCAGGGATAATGAGGGAAATGTACTTGGTAGCAGGATCAAAAATAGAAGGACAAGGAACCTAGAAGAGAACAGAAGAGAGCAATAGAAGTTAACATGACATAGATAGGTAAGTTAAGAGAGAGAGAGAGAGAGTACTGAAGGAAGGTAGATAGGTAGGTAACATATCTACCTTGTCCAAGGAAGAGGGGTCCTCAAAGAAGGAATCAGACGCCGCAGTTCTCTCGATGCTGAAAGGAAATAGCAAATGGGAGGAAATGTGAAGAATAATCAGAAAAGAAAATAGATTTTTGAATCAAGGATTGAAGAATTTAATTAACTAGATTATAGTATGTAATGTACGAATGGGAGCAGCCAATTCGGCGGATGTAGTCGAGGAAGCAAGCGGCGACGGTGAGGAAGGCGATCAGCACCTGAAATCAAATCAAATCAAATCATTCAGATCCAATCGAAGAGAAAGAGAGAAAGAGGGGCTAGCAAAGCAAAGGAACGAACGAGAGAGAAGAGGAAGAGAGAGAAGGTGAGCGCCGAGGAAGCAAGCTGCTGCACCTTCGGATCCATCGACGCCGACGCCGACGCCGACAACAAGGAGAATAACATCATCATGATCATCCAATTGTCTCCGTCTCCGATTGGTCGTCACTAATCCCAATTCCAATTCCAATTCAGATAAGAAGAAAGAAACTAGCAAGTAGAAAGCAGCATCAGAGGTCAAGTAGATTTTTTTTTTTTTTGGATGTAAACCCGTAGGCATCAGAGGTCAAGTAGTGAATTAATAACGGGGCGGGTCAGGTACCCGTGGATCTGATCCGTCCGGATCCACGGGTACGGTCCACGGATACGGCGGGTTCACGGGTACGACCGGACGGGTATGCACGGGTTCGAACCCAAAACTCCCAACCCGACCCGTGATAAACCCGGACGGGTAAGGTCTGGGAGGGTCCAGACGGGTCGGTTCGGATCCGTCCAACTTTTTGAATTTTTTGAATTTTTTTCGAATTTTTTGAATTTTTTTTGAATTTTTTTGAATTTTTGAATTTAAAACTGAACATTATTTTAATATATATATATATATTCGAATTTTCTGAATTTTTTATTTTTTTATTTTTTATTTTTTTTTTTGTATTTTTTTTTATTTTTTTGAATTTTGCATGGATCCACGGGTCCACGGGTCTAGACGGGCACGGGTACACACGGGTTTGGAGGGTTTGGGGCCAACCCGACCAGTGCTAGATCCGTGGATCCGGGATCCACGGGTCGGGTCGGATTCGGGCACGGACGGGTAGATCCGCCCGGGTTTTTTTTTAACTCTAAGGTCAAGTAGATAATCTACTTGTATTGGGGAAGATGCAAGACCATCAAAAAAAAAGTTTGAGGTTCAAGTTTCATTACAAGTTATTTTTAAAAAAGTTTTTCAAATTTATTTTTTATTTTTTTGTGAGTGTATTGTAAATTTACGGACAATGAATAAAAAAAACAGCATCAAACGAGACGCTCTTGCAGTCCTGCTCCTCCCGTGGAGACCACTGGGAACTATGGTGCTTGCGGCCATCTTTTTCAAAATTTAAAGAAGTAGAAAAGTTGTTAATCAAACGGTTTCTGAACTAACAAAAGTTGCAATTTTTCTAATCTCTAAATAATAGCACAAAAATTCAAAAAATGTAAAATTCAATTTCCAAGTAGATTTCAATATGTAGATCATGTTCAACAATTCGGATCGATCCTTGAAATTTTAAAATTAGAAATACGATGTGGAGCATTAGGAGTTTGATGCTCCATAGAGTACCCTAGCCTATCTCTCTCTCTAAAATCAAACTTTTTGTGAAAAATAAGGAGTTCTAAACAAAAGTCTTACGAAATTTAGTAATTTAAATAAGGATAATTCGAATTTTCGAATATATAATTTGTGTTGATCAAGAAGGTTATTGGGCTATTTGTTGTGCTCAATTTGATGTCTGGAAGCTTGTGGGGGGGGGGGGGGGGGTGTTTGATATCATGTTGGTTCGTCTCTACATCATATTTATATGCTGACACTTCTTGGAGTCTTGATCCCTTCAAAATCTACTGTAGCGTTACAAGAAGTCTGTGACGCATTGCCAGACCTGTTATAACGGGTTGCTATTCTTCCAGATTTGCCCTTTTGTGCATTTGTAGCTGTCTTGTGGGCATTTTGTGCTGGAACCCGTTACAACGGGTTGGAAGGCGTTACAACGCCTTAGAGAAGCATTACAGTAACATTGTTCTCTGCCAAATCCAAGCTTCTGCACTACCTCTCTCCTTGTGACCCATTGTGACGGGTTGGGCACCCGTTATAACGAGTTGCTGACACGTTGTGACGGGTTATGAAGCGTTATGATAACGTTGTGCTCTGTTGGGCACTGTGAAGTCATCAATTGATGTCTTGAGCATGTTTGAGCATGACTTGAGCATGTGCAACATCGGTTTGTACTTTGAGCACTTTGTTGGAACCGGGGGGGCTTAATTTTAAGCAATTCTAGAAATACCGAGGTCTAATTGGCAATTGCAACGAAGTTTTAACAATTCAAGCACAAGCAATATCTAAACAAAATTAATAATGAAATTAAAGAAAATAGTTTAGAAAATGCAAACAAAGCAATCCAAGAGACACAAGAATTTTAACGGAGTTCGGATATTGACGATCCTAATCTCCGGGACTCCCGACCCCTCAACACGGTAACAAGGTCGAGCCGATTCACTAGACAACACAAGTGAATTTACAACTTCGAAATTGGAGCTCTCTTACACACACTGGTGGAGCACCAACCCTAACACGGGGTGTCAAACTCGGTCTCGCTTACACACACCGGTGGAGAACCGAGCCAACGAAAAACAAAGTAACAAAAAATACAATCGAATAGATTATAAGATAATAAGCACTCAACACAATCTCTCTAAGAGTTTAGAATAATTTAAAACAATGAGATTGAGTCTTTGAGCTAAGATTTGGCTATGTGTTTTAAGCTCAACAATGGTGGAACTAAGAGTTTTGCAATATAGGATTGTTGGAGAAGAAGAGAGTGAATGGTCTCTTTTCTAGATAGCTTGAAACACTTGCATTCTTGGCTGAAATTCATTTAAAACGTTATATAACTGTCCAAAACGTTACATAACGTTTTGCCCTCGAATTGGACCGTTGGAGTTGTCAGAATTCGACTGTTATATTGTTTAGATATTTTCCGAAACGTTATATAACGTTCTAAAATGTTACATAACGTTCTGGCAACTTTAAGGCACATGTTCTGCCAATTTTGTGCATATTTCAAACGTTACAGAACAGAAAAAAAATTTCCGAAACGTTATATAACTTGCTAAAACGTTATATAACATTTTGGCTGTTCATTTCAATCTTCAGTCTTGAAATAGTCATAACTTTTGATCCGTAGCTCCAATTTCGATCATTTTCGAAGCGTTGGAAAGGTCTTGATGAACTCTACACTTGTTCTCAAATTATCACAGGAATTTTCCAAACTTTTCTTCTTTGATTTTTGCATTTAAGTCCCTACAATTAAACTTAATACACAAGAAATTGTTAAATTCAATTTGGTTTTGCAAATAAACAAACTTAGGAAAGTTTGAGCCAACAGTTTCAACCTGCAACTTCACCAAAGCTCATGTGCAAGGTTAGTACTGATTTGTTTTGCAAATTGTTAAACAAGAGATGAGATTAATTCAACAATATGAATGTGAAGCACGAGCGGTTTGGAGCTTCATGGACCACCATGTCCTATCTCCCTTTCTATATATATATATATATATAGAGAGAGAGAGAGTATGTATGGCTAATGTGAAAACGTTTGTACTTCGGCCGAAGTGCAAAAGTTCACATTAGCCAACTTTTTGTGGTCAAAATTTAAATTTAAGTTGCTCAATAAATTTTTCATATCAAAATCTTGTAGGAAATCAAATTTCGTGATTTTTAGAGCTTTCTAGCTATATTTTAAATATTTTTAAAAAACAGTCCTGAAAAGATCATGTTTTTTTAATATTAAATTGGACTGTTTTTAAAAAATATTTAAAACATAGCTAGAAAGCTCTAAAAATCACGAAATTTGATTTCCTACAATATTTTGATATGAAGAATTTATTGAGCAACTTAATTTTAAATTTTGACCATAAAAAGTTGGCTAATGTGAAACTTTTGCACTTCGGCCGAAGTGCAAACGTTTTCACATTAGCCATACTCTCTCTCTCTCTCTCTCTCTATATATATATATATATATATATTGTAAGAATGAGAACCTAAGGTCAATCAATAGTGTGAAAGCATTTTTCTCAATTACAATTCAAATTTTTAGACCTTAATCACATAGCTAAAATCACAATCAAGAAAGTACTAATCATAATTGAGCAATCCAAGCAATAAAGTTTTTGAGTTTGCTTGGCAATGTGAACAGGCACAAGAGAGTCAGCAAAAGAAACTGAGGTTTAGTAAGAGAACTCTGCCATTCCAAAACTACCCTCCACCTAAGCTGAATGATACTTCAGAAAAGAAGTTACTCACTTATCCCCAACCTGAGAATAAATAGTGTTCTCTCGAATTGAAGAAGTTACTTGACAACACAATTAGTTATCCTAAACACTCTCAAGGTGTGGATATTGAAGGAGAAAGCTCTTATGTTCTTTCTGGTGCTTAATTAGATGTTTGTAAACTTGGGGAGGGCTTTCTTTATTGTTCTGATTCGAATCCCCAAGAGATATATATATATAGGCTGGGCACATTTTGAAGTCTTGAATTGTTGATCTGAAAGGCTTTCATTACAGCAAATGCATAACCCGTTATAGAATCTGTTGTAATGGTTGGCTCATTTTCCTAATTGCCTTCAATGCATCTCTGGCTAACTTTTGGACCCTCCTGGACAGGAACCAATTGTGACGAGTGGGAAATCCGTTATGACGGGTTGACAACCAACTGTGACGGGTGTGGGATGCGTTACCATAATGCATGACTCTGCCAGTATACCAAAATCCCCCGTCTTTCAGCTCTTCTCTTCAACCCATCATAATGCGTTACCGCCAGGGCCTCTGTTCTCGTTCATTTTGATTGCTCTTGATATCTATGTGATCGTCTTGACTTGTACATACATGTTTGAGCCTTTGCATCATCAAAATGTGCCTATATAAAATTACAACTCACCAAAACTCAATTGTACAATGTTAATATTAATTTGTTTTGCAAATTGTCAAACTAAAGAAGAGTTTAATTTAACATATATATATATATATTATGATGCTTGTAAAAACGAAACTCTACCGTTCTTACGATCATATCTCAAATTTCAAAATACAAAAGACGATCTGTTAAAAATATTATCCATATTAAAATCTACTTCAAAATTTAACCTCTCTCTGTAAATATACACGCACAATACATACACACGAGATTCTATCAGCGGACATTTATTATTTTTCAAATATACCCCTTCGTTCTTAATTCACCTCCAAATGCCCAATACAAAATGTCACCATCCAATTCCAATTCCATTTTAAACCAAAACACAAATTTCAACCCTTCGTTTTATTTTGCTTTATTATTACAATTATAATGTTTAATTTACTTGCCTCATCGATTAAGTTTATCCTTGATTTAGCATTGATTAGATCACCTACGCTAAAAACTATAATTACCTCAATGATAGATATCTCATCTTAACCTTGCATTTAGTAAATAACATATGTATTAAATTCACTAAACAGTGGTATTTATTACGAATTTACAATCTAATAAATTCTCAGTAGCTTAACGTTCTACTGTTATGCCTCGCTAGTTGTGAACCTAAAATCCGAAGCAAATACGCACCACACTTAAATTCCAAACACAAATTTTGAAACAAACATATATCATAACATTCAGTTCAACACATGGCGAGCCCAAAGGACCAAAAAAACATTTATTAGCTTAAGCTCACATACCAAATCAGGACCAAAATAAGTTAAGCTCAATTGATTTGAATGACTAACTTATACGCATTACCCCAGAGTAACATATTTGTAGCAATCAACAACAGTTTAAAAATTTATCAGGCACTACGGATGCCGCCTGTGTCGCTCCTTATCACGTGATGGCTGCGACCGGTAGTAGTCACCTCGATCTGAAATTATGAGGAAAATCATTGGTAAATAATAAGAATTTCGACAATAGTCATTTGAGATTAGAAGGGAAGAACTTACGAGACTACAACTGACGATAACCCACCTCTTGACGAGTTAGAGTTGTGCCTAGACCCATCAGCATGTCCTGCTTAAGAAAAATAAAAAAAAGGCAAAATCAATTCTTTAAGAGAGATGCATATATATATGTTAGCCAAGCATTATGAGCACAACTGTAACTGGGGTACAAGGGAAACAAAAGCACAACTGTAACTGGGTAATTTCTGTCTCATCCCTAATTGTCGATAAAGTAGAAAAGAAGTACACTCTACAATGACTGTGTCCTAACAAAATGAACAAAAAATGAAATTCAGAATCCTTGTCATCTGAGTATCATTATGAAAAAATACACAAGTTAAAGGGAATGTTAAATTTCACAATTATTTTACAGCCCCATTTATCTGATCTGCAAACCATGCTGAACTTATTTTTTACGACTTCGTTTTTACTTCTTCTCTGCCCTCGCATACTGTCAATTTTCCATAGTTGCAGTAAAGATGCCGCAACGGTAAAGTTGTCGCCTTGTGACTAGGAGGTCACGGGTTTGAGTCGTGGAAGCAACCACTTGGAAAAATGCAGGGAAATGCTGCGTACAAAGACCCCAAAGTGATCCGACCATTCCCTAGACCCCGCGCAAGCGGGAGTGCACCGGGCTGCCCTTTGCCCAGAAAACTCAAAATATGGTATTGGAAAAGGTAACTTATGACACCTAGTTTTTATGTGAAAAGCATATTACGACACCCAATTTTCATGTACTACAGATTTAGTAATTTCAATTTGGAATGAACTATTATAAATGTATTGAAGTATATTAACAAAACCATACCTGAGGTTTTATCTCTGGAGTGCTGATGGCCATAGTGATGATGCCTCCTTTCCCTTTCTCTTTCCCTCTCCCTCTCCCTATCTGAATCCCTGCCCCTACTCTCTCTGTCAGAGTCCCTGCCTCTACCGTCTCTCTCTCTATCCCTATCTCTACCCCTGGATTTCTCTCTTTCTCTATCATACATTCTGTCATTAGCGCAATCCAACTTTTCGCTCTTTGATTTTACTACTGGCTCTTCTTTTGAATCATTAGCAGGTGTGGATTTGCCTCCCTCATCATCACTTTTCTTCGATTCTCTTGAACTCTCTGTTCCTGCTTTCTCAAGTAGTTTGTTTGATGAGCCCACCTCCTGAGATGAGACTGACTTTGCATTCGGGGTACTGGTATCATCAATACCAACCTTAGCAGGGCTTTCCTACATAAAAGGAAGAAAAAGAAGAGCTTTAAGAAGGTACTGAAGGGAAAAAGGTCAAAAAACACATCTAGAAAATTTAGTGCTATTGTATGCTTCCTTTGCAAATTTCAGGCTACTTTTTATTCGATAAAATGACGCTGAAAGGGTAACCGCAGCACTAGTGATCTATTTTGAGTTTTTCTAATCCCTACACTTTGCTAAAACTAGGATATTAAGCCCTCATAAGTTGTCCAAGCACAGAACTAAACAACTAACAAAAACTGAACCTCACTGCCATCACTCAATACTGTGTGCAACTTCCATGTAAATTTGGGTTTGCTTCAATTTAACTCATGAAAAATGACAAGTTCTATATGATCCATGTATTCATGTTGCAATTTGATCCCTCAAGACAAAAGTTTTTTTGTCTAGTTCTTTAACTGCCTTGCTATTTTGGTCCAGCTATCAGAATCCAAGAAATAATTGGATAACAATCCAAGAACAGCTGTTTCTTTTCAGCACAATGCATTCACAATATATTTCCCATCAAGTTATAACAAACAAACTAACGTGTACTGATGTAAAAAAAAAACTTATTTGACAGAATTCCTAGTATAAGTACAAATGAAGCTTATGTAAAGCAGTCTACTGTATCCAAGTCAGAATCGGGGTCCGAGTCTGCTATTATTTTGATGAAAAGTAGGGTCCTACTATTCAATTGTAGACCGTCATATAAAAATAGACGGGCCTAATTTGAACTATAGGGGGCTAGCTATTTCGAATATGATCTGTTCATTCTCATCCGACGGTCCGTGATTGAAAAAAAGTAGGGTCCTACTTTTCTCTTTTGAAAAGTAGGTGATTTCAATCCGTCAACAAAAGCACATTTTGGTCAATACTCAATACAATATCTACTCTTATTTAACCGGAGATACAAAGAGAGAGAAAAAAAGTTGGCACCGCACAACTTGAAAACCATGATGATGAGAAAGTTGAATGATATTTGACAGGGAAAACACAATTTCTTGATATACTGCCGAACACACTGAATAACAAAGTTGAATAATATTTTGAGGAATTTTTCAGACCTTGAAAGCTTGTGACTCAGGAGCCTTGTTTTTGGAAACGGAGGTGAAAGAATCATTGTCTTTAAAAACAGGTATATAGTGAGCCTTCGGAAGGCTGTAGAGGTGAGCAAGAACCCTGCAAACTTCCATTATACTGGCTTCATCAGCATCAAACACTGTCCACCACGGAGGGTTTTCCGGAAGCGGCACCCCAAATCTGTGTGCAGCTGCATAAATAACCCCACATGCGACAACCTCACTCTTAAACCGTACACACAGGGTTGTACGAAGACTACAATGAACAATAGGGAAAATGCAAATCAAAATTAGCTTGAGTGAAGGATTGCATAATAGGTAATTAATATATTGTGTCATGAGTAAGCAAATACAAATAAGTTATATAAGAGAGAAGGTGTATTAGAATAGAAGAAAGTATACCTATCATTGGCGAGATTCCAGGCCTCTTGTCTCAACTCAAGAGGGGCTTCGAGTGTGGCCAAATAGTTGGAAATGAACTTGTGAGGATGTTCGACATGGCAAATAAAACCCATCTCTTTTAACAGATGTCGCTCGGTCCTGATGAGATCCTTCTTGAGGTCATCATAAGTCTTGCTGCCCAGATCCAAAGGCTGAAGAGGAAGGTTGTCCCTCCTGCGTTCCATGCGATGAAAGACAAGAAGTACATGCCTGGGCTTTCGGGGACTCTCTTCCAACTTGGAGGCAAGCCAAACGCAGCTGGCGGCAAGCCTCTGTAGAGTAAGAGTAAGAGTATGACAGTATGAGTATGAGTATGAATGAAATACACACATACATACATTACAGTTAGAGAGCATTGAAAAGAAAAGAGGAACAGGAGGGGTACGTACCTTGGCACTGAACCTAGCAAAGGATTTTTTGCAAAAGAAGCGATGGAACAAAACCTGGCCGGTAGCCATGACAACTTGAGGTCTAATTAATTGAATTGATTGGAGTCAAGGAATGGAATTGAGTTGCAGTAGATTTGAATTGATTTGATTTGAAAAGGAGAGGAAGAAACAAGGAAAGGAATAAAAAGGATACAGCCTTAGGAGAATGCCGCTTTCCTGGATGAGATCGCAGCCATAGCGCCGGAGAGCGAGCTCGGAGTGTTGGTCGATGCCGTCCTTGCGGGAGGGAGAGTTGTTCAACTGCTCCTCGCTCAGGTAGAAGGTGTCGATGGTCGTGTAGATCATCTCTACTTTCCTTCAACTGCTCTTCTCCTCTCCTCTTCTCTTCTCTTCTCTACTTCGCTAGGGTTCCTCCTTCAATTAATTACATTTACATACATACACGGATACGAAACACCCGTTTTCTCTGAATAAACAGATCCCCCCTCGGTTCTATTCTATTCCATAGGCCCACTACTCCACTACTCCAGGCCCATCCCCAGGCCCAGACGAGCCCGCTACTCCATCTACCTATCTCCATTATCAATCAATCAATTTATTATCATATCTTCTAACTATTATTATGCATTTATGCTCCCAAACAAAACAACATTCATTATTTTTTCTTTCTTTTTTCAAACAACCAACATCTCTATTCTCTGTGACAACAGTACTGCGAGTGTCACTCACCATTAATAGCAAACCATCTTTTCTTTCACTTGTGCTTTTCTATTAAAAGGCCTACTCACATCTCTCCTCTCCTCTCCTGCATATACATATATATAAATAATGTGCTCAAATTAAGTTGGAATCTCTAATATATATAGTGGTATGCATGCATGGTCGTTGGTAAATTGATCTAAAGATAGAAACTATGAATCCCCACATGCTGATTAAATCACGAAACATCCTATTGAGACACAAGACTCACAAAGCAAGATAGCAGTTGCAAAACAAGATCAGTCAGTTGTTAGTTAACCAATTAGTTAGCAGTTAGTTATGTTGTACTTAACAATTTCTTTTTTGACAATTTTATAAAATAATATGTAAATATCTTACTTAATAAATGCTTGATCTGTATGTTTGAACATTTGAATTAATTGAAATACTTATTTGATTATGACCTACTTTACATATTTGATTATTTTTTCAATTGATTAATTTACATGCATCAAGTAAGGAGAGCTTCAGTTAAGTTTGTGCTCAAAGCTAAGATTTGCTCTATGCACTAATTAAGGAGAAGAAATTTGATTAAATGTTTCATTTTATCCTATTGCTTATTTTGCAAAAAGGGAGAGAAGTAATAGAGTGTTTGAGTGCATATGTATATATGTATGCACTCATGTTTTGCAAATTAACAAAATGAGGAGATTATTGACTTAAACATTTCATTTGATTTGTTGATTTGCAAACAAACTTGAATTTAACTATTTCTCTATTAAAAATTTACATGTGATGCTTTGAGAATAAATACATAACTTGTCAAGAACTTTCCATGATGCTTCAAAAGATGCTGAAATCAGAGTTACAAGTCAAAAGTTATGACCGTTTGAAGAAAGACATTTTCCTTGAAAATTCCAAGCCGTTACCAATCCGTTACTAATTCGTTATAACAGGTTGAAAAAGAATATATTGTTGACTTAAACATTTTCTTTGGTTTGTTGATTTGCAAACAAACTTGAATTTAATTATTTCCCTATTAAGAATTTGCAAGTGATGGTTTGAGAATAAATGTATAGCTTGTCGAGATCTTTCCAATGCTTTGAAAAACATTGAAATCGGTGTTACGAGTCAAAAATTAGAGCCTCGCAGAGGCTTGCGTTATTGTAACGCATGGTCAACCCGTCACAACAGATTCCTAAAGGAGAAGGGCCCATAAGTCAGTTAGCGAAGCAGACAAGAGAAAAACTGGAAAGGTGCCAACCCGTCATAACGAGTATAACAGGTTAATTATTTTATGTAACAAAAGCAGCCCTGATTCAAGATTTTAAGATTCATGAAAGTTTTGATGCTTCGAAAGCAAGGAATAAAACAAAATTTTATTCATCTCAAAACAAATGATCTATCTATTATAAGTGTAAAAACAATATTTATTTGTCTAAATAATTAGAGAATAATATTAGACCTTATGATTTGATCTCCAAATCAAATCGAGTAGGGTTGTCTAGCTTAGCGACTTCTTATTCCCTATGCCTTGTTTCGTTGGTTGTGCTTAGCTCGTCAACCGTCGAGCCTCCTTAGGTATCCACCGAAAGATTAAAGAAACACTTATATCTCTAAGGCTAGTAAGAGAACGACAAGTGGTACCTTAATCCTAGTTTCAAAACCTTCTTCAAAATTTCAGAAATTTTAATGGAGTTTTGTCTCAACACATGAGAGAAAAATTGGGAGAGAGAGAGAGACAAATTTCAGCCAAGAGTTTAAAAGCTGAAAATCTGACATTTGGGTATTAAATCTGCCATAACTCTCTGTAGGTAACTCTAAACGACTTGAAACTTGAACCATTGGATTCTAGACTCAAAGGGCTTCAATTTTCATAGGTCATACGTTCAGAATGGTTGAGGTTTGCCCTTTAAAAATCCTGTTTAAAGTTACCTCAAAAAACTGTCCAAAATTTTCTCTCCTCTTTAATGGAAATTGATTAGGTTTAATGATATACTTCAATATTCTTTTAATTATATCATTACTAATCAATTCTCCCCAGAAATTTTATGGCCTATATTTGGGCTTTGGGCTTAAATACATTAATCATATTAATATCTAATTAAGTCCACAATCCCATATATTAAAAGGCCAACATATAAATTAATATTCAATGTTAATTTATATGCATCTCTCATGTGTCAAAATTTATTTAAAATATGTCACACATACTTTAAATATTACTAGGATTATTTTACAATATTTTCTTTTAATCTTTCATATGGTGTGACCCTATGGGATTCCATCATTATGGCAATGAAACTAAACATTTTAATTTCATAAATCAATGATACAACTAGCCATGGTATATTGATTACCCAAATGATGTAGATGAAAAAGCACAATGCAAAATCATGATCCTGTAATATGAAAATATTATTGTGTCAATTCTTTGTCTCATGATATCAAAATAATTGCAAGGTAGGAATGTGTCATCCTTGCTAATTATTCTTTCTTGATTTTCTAAAGTTTAATTATGATATGATTAACATATAATCATATTGCATGCACATAATACAAACTTTATCAAGGGGCCCAGAGATATCATCATCTATATCATGTATAGAGGACAATGGTATCTTGATGCGTATAGTCCCTCCGCACAAGTTATACACATGCAATAACTGTCTATATAACTCATAGTTAAAATGAGCGTTGGACAGTACCAACGATGTATATTTCTCATGTAGGAAATATAAACATCTCAACCCTAGAATTCATGACACAAATGAAATATCAATGACACGTAACACAATCCACGTGATATTTCATTTTTGGGTCTGTCTAGTGCTATACATCCTGTTGTATACACATGTGTGATTAGCATTGACAACTCTTTGTCATATGATCTGTAGAATATGATCATCATCTAATCCGACACACTGATCTTATATTGGTCAATTAGTGTTCCTTGCTAATTACCAAGATCAAGACTTTTAAGAGTAATTATATTTATTTAATTGATGGAATTCTACAATTTAAGTCATCAACTCAAATGATCCACAAAATATAATGACTCAAGGAACAAAATGATAAAATCATTCATTAATAAACTAAAATATCAAATATATGATCTGGATCTAGGACACCAACACTAACAATCTCCCACTTGAACTAGAGCCAATCGTATCAACTCTAAGCAAGTAAAGAGTACATATCATTCTCGTATAAATTTATGCATGAATGAAAATAAACTCAAAACCAGTCACTCATATGCCTAATGCCCATCGAAGAGGCATGTAACATGTGCTTAGCCTGGCCTAGAGGTTTTGTTAGTGGATCAGTTGTGTTCGCTTCTGTGTCCACCCTACAAACCTTTATGTCTCCACGATTGATAATCTCGCGGATGAGATGATATCGTCGTAGAACATGCTTTGACCTTTGGTGTGATCTCGGCTCCTTTGCCTGTGCAATTGCTCCATTGTTGTCACAATAGAGCTCAATCGGACCTTCGACACTGGGCACCACACCAAGCTCGGAGATAAACTTCTTAATCCAACATCCTTTTTTTGCTGCTTCTAAGGCAGCAATGTATTCAGCCTCAGTGGTTGAATTAGTTGTAGTTTCCTGCTTGGAACTTTTCCAGCTCACAGCACCACCATTGAGGATAAATACATATCCTGATTGTGATCGAGAATCATCAGGATCAGATTGGAAACTAACATCAGTGTAACCCTTTACAACTAGCTCGGTTTCCCCTCCATACACAAGGAAGCTCTCTTTTGTCCTTCTCAGATATTTAAGGATACTCTTGACTGCTCCCCAATGAGCCATACCGGGATTTGCCTGATATCTACTTGTTATGCTTAAAGCATAAGAAATATCAGGACGAGTGCATATCATAACATACATGATGGAACCTATGGCGGAAGCATACAGTATCCTACTCATGCCCTCCAGCTCACCAGGTGTTGAAGGACACTGGGTCTTGCTAAGGTGAATGCCATGTGACATAGGCAAGAACCCACGCTTGGAGTTCTCCATGCTAAACCTCTTTAGCACCTTATCAATATATGTGCTTTGACTTAGTCCAATGAGTTTCTTGGATCTATCTCTATAGATTCTAATTCCAAGCACATAAGCAGCCTCGCCCAAATCTTTCATTGAGAACACTTTCATCAATGAAGACTTGACAGACCCCATAAGGGAGATGTCATTCCCAATCATAAGTATGTCATCTACATATAAGACTAGAAATATAATTGAGCTCCCACTCACTTTCTTATATACACAAGGTTCTTCATCACATTTGACAAAATCAAACTTTTTGATTTCTTTGTCAAAGCGAATATTCCAACTCCTTGATGCTTGCTTCAATCCATGTATGGATCGTCGAAGCTTTCTTATCTTTTCAGCATTGTTAGGATCTACAAAACCCATAGGTTGTGTCATATACACAAGTTCCTCTAAATCACCATTTAGAAAGGCGGTTTTAACATCCATTTGCCATATTTCATAGTCATAAAATGCGGCCGGTGCTAAAAGAATCCTAATAGACTTGAACATAGCAACGGGTGAAAAAGTCTCATCATAATCAACTCCTTGAATTTGACGATACCCTTTAGCAACCAACCGTGCTTTGTACACAGTCAAGTTTCCATTCATGTCAATCTTTCTCTTAAAGACCCACTTGTTCTCAATGAGTTTAACCCCTTGAGGTGGTTCCACCAAGTCCCAGACATGATTGTCATACATGGATTTCATTTCGGATTTCATGGCTTCTAGCCATTCATTGGAGTCGGGCCTATCCATCGCTTCATTATAGGTCATGGGATCTTCAGTATCCAATACCGTCACCTCATGAAGACCCATGTATCTCTCTGGTGCATGGACAATCCTTGAGAATCTTCGTAGGATGGGCTCTGGAGCCTCTTGATGAGCTTCTTGTTGAACAAGCTCTTCTATAGGCTGCGCCTCTAGAGTCTGAGATGGTGGTTGGACTTCTTCCTCAATTATTTGAGGTGTGAGTCTTGTCCTGCTCCCACTAGCCTCAGTGTCTGCCACTAAAGGCTCATGGTTACTCTCTTGAACTTCTTCAAGAGATATCTCATTCTCATTATTCCTTCTTGAGAGAAACTCTTTCTCTAAGAATACCGCATGCCGAGCAACAACAACTTTGTTCTCGGATGGATAATAGAAGTAATATCCTCGAGTTTCTTTAGGATAACCTATAAAGTAACACTTGTCTGATTTTGGTTCAAGCTTGTCAGATATCAACCTCTTGACATATGACTGACATCCCCAAATTTTAAGAAAAGACAAGTTTGGAATCTTTCCAACCCATATCTCATATGGTGTCTTCTCAATAGACTTGGATGGAACCCTGTTTATAACAAAAGCGGCGGTTTCAAGCGCATAGCCCCAAAGGTTTAATGGCATATTAGTTCGGTTCATCATGGAACGAACCATGTCTAGCAAAGTTCTGTTCCTCCTTTCGAATACGTCATTCCATTGTGGCGTTCCTGGAGGTGTGAGTTGTGAAACAATTCCACACTCTCTAAGATAAGCTTGGAAGTGCTGACTCAAGTACTCGCCTCCTCGATCAGATCGAAGGACTTTGATCTTTTTATTGAGCTGATTCTCAACTTCATTTTTGAATTCTTTGAACCTTTCAAAAGACTCAGACTTTTGCCTCATTAAATAGATATACCCATATCTACTTAAATCATCAGTAAATGTGATGAAGTATCTAAAACTTCCTCTTGCACAAGTGCTCATAGGTCCACATACATCACTATGTATAAGACCTAACAAGTCACTTGCCCTCTCACCTTGATTATTGAAAGGCGCCTTGGTCATCTTGCCAACTAAACAAGATTCGCACGTGTCCAATTACTCAAGGTCAAGGTCACCAAGAAGTCCCGCTTCTTGTAATTTCTTAATGCGACTCTCATTTATATGACCTAAGCGATGATGCCACATTTGAGTCATACTCTCATGTGAGGACTTGAGTCGTTTGTTATTGATGTTATACATGGGTTTTTCTAAATCAAGCAAGTATAGACCATTCCATAAAATGGAAGATCCATAAAACAAACCATCTCTATAAATAGAACAACATTTGTTCTTTATTATGAAATCATAACCAACACTGTCTAAACAAGAAATAGAGATAATGTTTCTTGAAATAGAAGGTACGAAATAAACGTTATCTAATTTGAGTACTAGCCCACTTGGCAAATACAACTTAACACATCCTATGGCTATAGCTGCAACACTTGCTCCATTGCCTACGCGTAGTTGTACTTCGCCCTTATTTAGCATTCTCCTCTCACTTAGTGCCTGTACATTTGAACAAATGTGAGCACATGATCCGGTATCCAATACCCAATCAGAAAGAGAAGTGGCTAAATTAATTTCAATAACAAATATACCTGAGGTGGTTGGAACTTTTCCAGCCTTCTTGTCTTCGAGGAACTTGGGACAGTTCCTCTTCCAATGGCCTTTGCCATGACAATAAAAGCATTCTACATCAGCGGCAACCTTTGCCTTCTTTGCCTGGGGTTGACCCTGAGTCACCACTTGCGTCTTCCCTTTTCCTTTTGCCTGTTTGGCCTTGCGCTTTCCTTTGTTCTTTCCTTTGGCCTTTCCTTGTCCCTGAGACACCATTAAGACTGATGAAGAACTCTTCTTGATATCAGCCTCAGCAGTCTTGAGCATGGCATGAAGCTCTTGGAGACTCTTGTCCCAGCCATTCATTGTTATACTTAGCAATGTCTCGTATTTGTCGATTTGCAAAACCACTTGAATTTAACAATTATCTTATGAGATGTGTTTGTTTAGGTGCTTCTTTAAACTCAAGGAAATGAATATACAAGAAGCAAAGGAGTTCAAGGAAATTCTAAGATTCAAGACATCAAGATTACTTAAATAGTAGGGTATCACAATAAGTGCTTATGTTTATTTTAAATCATGAGATTGAGTCAAAAATATGCAAAATAACAAGGAAAAGATCTGAAATGTTATATAACGTTCAGTAACGTTATATAACGCTCTGGACATATGCCTGTAATTTGAAAAATCGATCAGAACGTTATATAACGATGAGTAAAGTTGTATAACGTTATCCATCGTTATATAACGTTTATCAACGTTGTATAACGTTGTACTTCTCCAATGCAAATTAAAACGGTCATATTTATTACAGCTGGATGTGAGATATTTTTGCCAAAACGTTGTACAACGGTACAGAACGTTGTATAACGTTTTAACCCAGAAAATTGAATAGAATATTGTGAGGAGGTATAAATAGAGACTCTTCCCCTTTCCCAAGTTAATCAATTCTATTCAATATCAAAACCTAACCTTTGAGCCTCCATTGAAAGAACTCTCACACTCCTTGCTAAATCAATCATTTTTATTTGACTCAATCTCTTGATCTAAAGTTAGTATAACCATTGTGAGAGATTGAAAGTTATATTCTCATCATTAAGTCATCTATTCGGTTATTCTTACTTTGGCCTTGTGTCTCAACCTTTGTGTGTAAGAGTGCAAGGTTCAAGATTGTAAAAGACTTTCGTGTGATAGTAAATCGGCTCAACCCTATTACCAAGTCGGGGGGTTGGGAGTCCCGGAGAGTAGGATCGTCAATATCCGAACTCCATTAAAAATCTTGGTGTCACCCGTGCCGAATCTTTGTTTGCAACCTCTAAACTCTTTCTTGTTATTTAAGTTTTCAATTTTTGTGTTTAGAAATTGTTAGTTCATAATTTGTAATAGATTTGGTAAAATTGCAAGTTGGTCCCTAGAAGTATATTGAATTGCTTAAATTACTCTTTTTAAGGGTAACAACGGTCTACATTCATGTGGTAGTTCATCTTGAACCCTGAAAAGCTAGGTGGAAGAGAACCCAAGATAAGGTCCGTGGCCAACTGCTTGCCCACGGGAGAGTCTAACCTCTCCAGCTGCGATATCATGCCCATCATCTTGAGCACATGTGCACTGACCGAGCTCCATTCTTGCATTTTACAAGCGATAAAGTCCATGGTCACTTTGTGTTTCTCATGACGAGCTTGCTCTTGGAACATTTCCTTGAGCCTACTCATAATGAAGTACGAAGTGTTCTGTAGTTCGCCATCCATCATGGCGACCATGAGAGCATTAACCTCATGCTCATCATCAAGGTGCTTCTCATACGCCTTGACTTCTTCTTGCTTTTTTTCCTCAGGCGCAGTTTCAGGGATAGAAAGGTCCAGAACATATTCTCTACGCTCATGCTTGAGAACGATTCTCAAGTTGCGGTCCCAATCAATGAAATTGGTCCCGTCAGCACGGAGACGTTCTTTTTCAAGAAGAGAACGGAGAAAAGAGTTTTGTGAATTTGAAGAAGTCATGATCTACAACATTAAAGGTTTGATTTTAGTTTATGAAATAGTTTTAATAAATATTTTAATAAAACTCCCACTACAAAATAAATTAGTCCCTATTTGTAGTAGGACCGAAATCCATATTTTTGCCAAATCTCAAGCCAGCGGCGGCGTGAACTTAAGACTGAGTTATTTTAGGTAAGCAACTCTTTGCTAATTATATCTACATGTAACTTTCGGCTCACTAGTGTATCCTCATACGCTAGTAATCCTTTCCCAAGATCCTAAACGGTTTAGGTCTCTTGTTAAGCCAACCGCACTTTATTTGGTTCGACATGACGGTCATGCCCCACAATTCTTAAAGATTGAAAATGACGCTCACTTGGGTGAAGCTCGCCACTTAACGATCAATAGTTTGTTGTGGATAAAGTCGGGAGGAAATATTGCTTAATATTCTTTTTAGGACTTTAAAGTGACTTTTATTTGGTGGTCATGTAAGCATACACCCATACTTAACCTATGACTCAATTATCACAAATAAATATCACATAATTAAATTCACAATATTGGCTGTGAGTTTTGTATGGTCTTGCGAAAACTCCTTCCGCTTTGACTTGCTCCATCTTCCATCTCCATGGTTGATGTGCTCCATTAAATGTAATTTAAATTATCCTAATTCCTAATTAGAACTTTTCTAAAAGAAATTAATATACATTACATAAAATAATCACACTATCTAATAATTGGCATGCAAGCCACAAATGAATACATGATAGGCAAATTTACATTATTGCCTTTTAATTATATTAATCAAATTAAATAATTATGGGGCACCAAAGGCCGCTTACAATCAATCACATTCATTCACAAATTACAACACACAAGGCATCGAATCATGACCATACAAAACCCACTCTCCTACAAAATAGAGTTAGCACAAATACATACAACTCTTGTATGCATAAAACACTTGTCAATTAATTCTAAATTACTTACTCATTATCTCTGGATCTTATGCTTCTCCAAAATTAATTATGACATTTAAAATTAGATTATCACATAATTTCAACATGATTACATATAGATTCATTAATCTCATGAAAAACACAAGTTACGAATGTCATTAATTAATCTAGATTTTCAAGGATGCTTTTTAAAATTATTTGACCCTCAAATATCATCCATAAGGTCATCAACAATAACCCTATGAAGAATATATATGAGGTATAAATATTTATCACATAAATAATTTTTCAAATAATTTTCTAAAGCATATCCAGAAATATATTTTCTTGCTGTCCCTGTTTTGGATCATTAATTAAGTATATCTACAATTATCCAAAAATTACGAAATTTTGTGTGTAGCTTCATAATACAGTATTAGAACTCCAGAAAATATTTCGTGACAAAAATCATAACAGATTAGGAGCAATCACAAAAACACTGCACAGAGGTCACAATTCCAGCAAACCGAAAACTGGATACCCACGTTTTTGTTAATTTTTGTTCCATCAGATCTACTTTATTTTAACTCTTAAAATAAAATTTTCTGGTTATTAGACATACTAAAGTAATATCTAAAAATATTTTTCACTATGATTTCTTCAAAAGAATTCATAAAAAAAAATATTTTGTCCAAAAGTTCCAGCACAGAAAATTTCAGAGAAGCATTCACAAGAGATTATGACTTAAGTAATTAATTAATCAACTAATTAGACAAAATTATTGTTCTAAAACACTTATAACAGCACTAGCTCTGATACCAATTGAGACTTTTGATGCTTCGAAAGCAAGAAATAAAACAAAATTTTATTCATCTCAAAACAAATGATCTATCTATTATAAGTGTAAAAACAATATTTATTTGTCTAAATAATTAGAGAATAATATTAGACCTTATGATTTGATCTCCAAATCAAATCGAGTAGGGTTGTCTAGCTTAGTGACTTCTTATTCCCTATGCCTTGTTTCGTTGGTTGTGCTTAGCTCGTCAACCGTCGAGCCTCCTTAGGTATCCACCGAAAGATTAAAGAAACACTTATATCTCTAAGGCTAGTAAGAGAACGACAAGTGGTACCTTAATCCTAGTTTCAAAACCTTCTTCAAAATTTTAGAAATTTTAATGGAGTTTTGTCTCAACACATGAGAGAAAAATTGGGAGAGAGAGAGAGACAAATTTCAGCCAAGAGTTTAAAAGCTGAAAATCTGACCTTTGGGTATTAAATCTGCCATAACTCTCTATAAGTAACTCCAAACGACTTGAAACTTGAACCATTGGATTCTAGACTCAAAGGGCTTCAATTTTCATAGGTCATACATTCAGAATTGTTGAGGTTTGCCCTTTAAAAATTCTGTTTAAAGTTACCTCAAAAAACTGTCCAAAATTTTCTCTCCTCTTTAATGGAAATTGATTAGGTTTAATGATATACTTCAATATTCTTTTAATTATATCATTACTAATCAATTCTCCCCAGAAATATTATGGCCTATATTTGGGCTTTGAGCTTAAATACATTAATCATATTAGTATCTAATTAAGTCCACAATCCCATATATTAAAAGGCCAACATATAAATTAATATTCAATGTTAATTTATATGCATCTCTCATGTGTCAAAATTTATTTAAAATATGTCACACATACTTTAAATATTACTAGGATTATTTTACAATATTTTCTTTTAATCTTTCATATGGTGTGACCCTATGAGATCCCATCATTATGGCAATGAAACTAAATATTTTAATTTCATAAATCAATGATACAACTAGCCATGGTATATTGATTACCCAAATGATGTAGATGAAAAAGCACAATGCAAAATCATGATCCTGTAATATTAAAATATTATTGTGTCAATTCCTTGTCTCATGATATCAAAATAATTGCAAGGTAGGAATGTGTCATCCTTGCTAATTATTCTTTCTTGATTTTCTAAAGTTTAATTATGATATGATTAACATATAATCATATTGCATGCACATAATACAAACCTTATCAAGGGGCCCAGAGATATCATCATCTATATCATGTATAGAGGACAATGGTATCTTGATGCGTATAGTCCCTCCGCACAAGTTATACACATGCAGTAATTGTCTATATAACTCATAGTTAAAATGAGCGTTGGACAGTACCAACGATGTATATTTCTCATGTAGGAAATATAAACATCTCAACCCTAGAATTCATGACACAAATGAAATATCAATGACACGTAACACAATCCACGTGATATTTCATTTTTGGGTCTGTCTAGTGCTATACATCCCGTTGTATACACCTGTGTGATTAGCATTGACAACTCTTTGTCATATGATATGTAGAATATGATCATCATCTAATCCGACACTCTGATTTTATATTGGTCAATTAGTGTTCCTTGCTAATTACCAAGATCAAGACTTTTAAGAGTAATTATATTTATTTAATTGATGGAATTCTACAATTTAAGTCATCAACTCAAATGATCCACAAAATATAATGACTCAAGGAACAAAATGATAAAATCATTCATTAATAAACTAAAATATCAAATATATGATCTGGATCTAGGACACCAACACTAACAGAAGTGTTATGCCTATATAAACTTGGTACCGACGTCTCAGGAGACTTGCTGAGCAACCCCTAAGTTTACAAGTACTCAAAAAGCACCAGAAAGAGCACAAAAGCCTTTTACTTCAGCATCCACACCTTGAGAGTGTTTAGGATAGCTAATTTTCTTATTGTCAATTTGTGAGAACATTTTGAGATTGTTTTAGTTTAGTGAACTACGTTGTGTTGTCAAGTAGTTCATTCTTGTCTTGGATTGTATGGTCAATCAAGACCATTAGGCCATTGTAGAGCGGTGTAGCTCCTTGCAAAAGATTGGAGTTTTTTGGATGGCTCCCTTATTGTAAAACATTGGTTTTAGTAGAATCGGTCCCTGGAGGTATTTTGGACCCGGGAGTCTCGTGGAGTAGGCCTAGTTCGATTGTAGGTCGAACCACATTACATAATGTGTTCTCTTGCTCTTACTTTCTCTTTTACTTTACTTTTACATACTTGCTTGAATTGTTGAAATTGCTTTGTTACTTACTTGCTTGCTTGACTTAGCTAGGTGATTAACACTGTGTTTGGATAATCGAAGGTGAATGGAAAGGAAAGGAAATAGTAGGAGGGAATGGAATGGAATGGTAAAGAAGTTTAAAGTTTTTAACCTCTTCTTGTTTGGATGACAAATCAGGGAAAAGAAAATTAACTTTCCTTTTTTCTTCATTTTTTCTTAGATAACCTCCATTACACTCCGATTTGGAGGGTAAATAATTGTCATTACAGGAGGTTAACTTATTCCATACTTTACCCTTCACCTCCATTTAAAATTTTCAACCAAACAAGATTAATTATCTATTTTTTCTTTTCATTCCATTCCATTCCTCTCATTAAACTCCATCCAAACACAGTGTAAGGTCCAAATGTTATACTCAAAATTGTTAAATCCTTTCACAATCGTTTTTAGGACTTTTTAGACCCTTGTTACAAAATAACAAGTTATAGTTAGTTTGTTTGATTCATATTAGAAGATGTGTATATACACTTTGTAACTGAATACTGTTAGCACATGTGGTAACTTTATAAATAATACATCGTAAACAATTCAAAGGTACAATGAAGCAATATTCAATTTCTTGAAAAACATTCATGGCGACGTCATCCAATCATATCCCAAATCTATCTTCTTCCCTCTTGGACTCCACTAATACTGCTACACACAATCAATTCCATATCAATGGATTCAATTGTTGTCCTAATTTTTTATGTCGTCATTAAACTCATAGAAAGCAATTTCCTTACCTGAAAATCACAAGTACTTGCCTTAATTCATGAATATGACTTCAGTCGATTTCTCGAATCACCACCCCACCCCCCCACCCCGAGACTACAATTTTTTGAGAAAATGGTCACATGGAGATAAAACTTGCTTACCTACCATGTCACAAGCAGGACCAGTTACTGCTAGGCTAGTGCCGATCATCTCTCATAGAGATGATCCTTGCTCAGGTTGTGTCTGTTGGATTAAACTCATCTCTTATTTGACAATTTGCAAAATAAATCAGTAGTAACTTTGCACACGAGTTTTGTTGAGATGTAGGTTAACACAGGTACACCATGGTGTTGTAAAGGCTCAAATATGCTTAACCCAAGTCAAGACATACTCAAAGACATCAAAAGCAAGCACAACAGGCATGTATAGTGCCATGCATTACCATAACGCTTGGCAACCCGTCACAACGGGTTAAGAGGAGAAGAGCTGAGCAGAGAAGGGAATTCATGAGCCATGCGTTACTGTAACGCTTCCCAAAGGCATCATAATGCCTTCCCACCTATTATAACGGGTTTCCAATCCGTTGTAACGAGTTCCTGCTCAAGGTGGCCTAGAAGACAGTGGAAGAAGCACACAAGGGCATTTCTAGAAAGGTGCCAACTCGTTATAATGGATTATGTAATGCGTCACAAGATTTTGTAACACATGAGGTCATTTTCAAGACTCCAAGAAGTGCTCAGCCTATATATACATTGGGGATACGAACCTAGAAGATATCTAAAACCCCATAAGCTTTCAATTGAGCACCAGAAAGAGCATTAGAGCATTCTCCTACAGCTGCCTAGCTTGAGAGATTTATGATAGCTACTATTGTCTAATTGTCAATCCGAGAACACTTCTTTTCTTGCTAGTTTCTAGCATTTGATGCACTACATTTGTGTTGCCAAATAGTGCATCACTGTCCTTAATTATGTTGTCAATCAAATCTTTTACCTTGTAGAGTGATGTAGTCACTTGCATAGATTTAGAAATCTAAGATTGATTTGCTTATTGAGAAGAAACCAAAAATAGGTTCCACAATTGTAAAGAACACTTATTGCTTAGTGGAATCGGTTCCGGAAGGAAGTTTTGGTTCCAGGAGTCATGTGGATGTAGGCCTAGTTTGTTTGTAGGACGAACCGCGTTATATTGCGTGTTCTTGTGTTCTCTTGATTGATCTTGCTCTTGCTCTTTACTATCTCTCTTTACTATTCTTGCACTTTGTTATTTTTTAATTGCTCAATTTCTCTTAGTATTTGCTTGCTGAAAATTTAGCTAGGTGATTAAGGTCTAAAAGCATGAATTGTAATTATTGTTAAAATGCTTCCGCACTAGTACTTGACCTTAGTCTTTCCCCCAAGTCTCAATATTAACAATTGGTATCAGAGCCCACAGGTTCATACCTAGCTAATTTGACCAACATGAGTCTTGACATGGATATGGTTGAACCCTCTAAACTCTTGCGAAATGAAAATTTGAGCTTTGAAAAAAGGTAATGCAAGAATATCTTAGTGGAAATAATCTTTTGTACATACTTGATAAAGAAATCTTCTATGCCACCAATAATTCACCTTCTAGGACCTTAGACAATAGTTATGCTTCTTATCTCATGTTGAATTTTGTGGATGAGTTCATAGGTGAAATCCTTGTCGATTCTAATCTTGCATATGAAATTTGGTATATCCTTGATAATGCATTTAGAGAAGATACTAGTTTTAATAAGAGTGATTTAAGTATAGTGGACCAGAAGATACTATCTTATAAAATAAGACGACATATCGATGCAAGAGAAAATCATTGAAGGCAAAGAAAAAGAATAATTGAATGATGAAGTTGCTCAAATCTTCACCAAATTCAATGAGAAATACCTTGAAGAAAGAGAAATCATGACCACATCTTCATCCAACTCACAAGAAGAGATGTATCTAAATTCAAGTAGCTTAAGCGTAAGGTCTATGTTCAAGAATGAAAAATCGTTGTATGATGACCAAACTATCCTTAGTGAATACGAACTAAGAGTCAAATATGATAAAGCAAGAATGAATTTATATAAGAAGGATGAAGAAATCAATGTACTTTTGAAAATAATTTGTAAATTAGAATAAAAATTGATCCATCTTGAGTCCAAAAGTGAAGAAAAGATTATATCAAAAGATGGATCTTCTTATGTTAAAGTTTGTACACCTACTACAATCAATCACAAGGAAAAACTATCTAAGCCAAAAAGTCATCATCATGCCTTTAGATACAGTAAAAAGGTTTCATACAATAAATTCTTCAAATTTAGAAATAGTGCTAGCTTGGGTACTATTACACCGGTTAAAAGGATTGTAAAAATTAACAAGCCTAAGTAAATTCAAAAATTCTATAGCAATAAACCTAAGGCCAACATCTCTAAAATGTTTTACCCAAAAAAGCCTAGGATAATAGAAACCAAAAGGCATTATCACAAGGGAAATTACCTTGAACAAAAAATAGTACTTTCCACTTTTGCGCAGAAATTCTTTGGATATCAAATGATTCAAGTCTTGTGTGTAATCATTGTAATCATTGTGGTCACATGACCTTTGAGTGTCCTTTCAAGAGGAACAAACATAAATAATTTTATGTTTGGGTTTCTAAAACTCTCAAATTAAACTAGACTAATCTTAAGTATCTCGAAAGTAAAACCCTAAAAACAAAGAGATTATTCAAAATAATAATTGCATATCCTTTTCAAAACGCTTAGGTATGTTTGGCTTCATCATATAAAGGGTATTCTTGGGTCATAAATAGTGGTTACTCACATCACATGACGAACAAAAAATTTATTTTTAAGAATTTTACACCTTTTGACGGAGGCCAAGTGATCTTTGAAAGTAATGAACGTGAAAGTAAAATTGTCGAAATTAGAACAATTGGTAATAACCATGTAACCATTGATGGTGTATATCTTGTTAATTGTTTAAATTTTAACTTGTTAAGTGTGAGCAAGTTATGTGGTTTTGATTTCTATCTTAGTTTTAATGACCAAGAGTACTCACTTTATCATACCAAAATAATTTGATCCAAACACTTTGATCCAAAAGGCATTATCTTCAATTATCTTTCTCTAAGATTGGATCCAAATTATCACTTGATAGATAATTATGCACATTTTAAATCTAACTATTCAATCACTTTATTAATTAATAGTACCTTTTAAAATAACTTAATAACTAAGTGTGAATTAAAGATCGGAAACAATGTCGTGAAAGAAAACTCAAAAGAAACGGTTGTGTACTAAAGTATACATATACTACGAGAATTCAACCAAGCACCCAGAAATAAATCCCAATTTATAGAACATAGGAACTCGCCCTCAAGTGGGCGCATCAACTATGAAGGAGAAGTTCAACTTACAAACTTGAGTATTGCTAAGCGGGCATGCCGGACGATACAATTGCATCCGGATCGCCCAACTTACAAACTTAGACATGCTTAAGCAGACTTAAACACGTCTAAGTGAGCGTGTCGGGCGATGCATTTGTATCTGGGTCGCCCAACTTACAAACTTAGACTTAATTATGAGATTCCAGAACGAAAATGCCCTGGTAAAGCATGAGCGACTACGAAGAGCACACACTCGTTGGTCAAAAACATATTCTTGCGTCCTACCACACCAAAAGAGAAAAGATAAATAAAAACATACGACTTCAGTTGCCATACGGAAATAAGGAACCGACTACCCATTTGAAAGAATATAATATAAAAGGAAACTTCATGTACCAACTAAGGGCTAAAGAAGAGCTCCTGACTTTCTCTGTACCAACCAGGGACCAAATGAGAAAGTCTTTGGAATATTAGAGATCCCATAATACCAGCTACACAAGAATATAATAATAAACGAAATAGATTCAATACCTCACATATGACACACATACTCTGAAATTGAGATACCGAACCTTAATCACTCAAAAGAGGAATTTATAATAGCTTATATATATAATATGAAGATGAAAAATAAAACTCTCCAACGACACTATGAGCCATCAAGTGATGAACTCGTTTGGTGGGCATCAGCCGGATGTCTCTGAAGAGATCCCGATGAGAGTACCTTACGGGCTATGTCAGACATCGTGACACGTAAACCATCATGATGCCCTCAAGCCACATCCATTTGGTGATCACCGGCCCGTCACTCAACACTTCCGATGAATACATATAATATTAAAATACGTATCTACCTAATAAAATAGCTATATGCTATACGATCCGTATATCAGATCTCACATGCAAAAATGAATGCAGATGACATGAGATGCATGTTGGTCTCATTATTTGGTACAATTTACTGTTATGCAAATGACAGGTCAAGCCTATGGTCCTGTTTATCAAGTTATAGTTGTTTTTGTTAGATTTGTGTTCTAAAAGTTATATTTTGATGATTACTTTTATGTTATATTTATGAATTGGATGTTATTCACATTTTGTTCCATGAGTTTTATATTCATATTTAGATGTGTTCAAGAAGATGCACTTGGTCTTGAACCGCAAAACTCTAAATATAACGACTATACAACTCTAAAATATTTATATGTCTTGGATATTAACAGGAATACTAATATGCCATATAAAACTGTCGTGTTGATTAAAAGTACGTTGTAATTCTGCAAACGTTGATAACGTAATTATATGAAATGTTTCATATATTAAACAGACCTGGTAAATAAAAGCATTATATGGATTACGTTTGTGTCATTGATGTTTTTGTCGTGTCTTTGATTCTAATATTGAGACATGTATCTTTTTCACATGAGGGATGTATAACGTAATTATTATTAAAAGCTACTTACAACAAGTAGTGATAAAAGTAATAGTTCTTTATATATAACTTGTGCGGGAAAATGATATATGTCAAGAGCATCATTGCCACTCATTAATGGAGACCAAGAAACAATTATAATACAAAGATGACATAGCCCTACTTTGTATAATAATTATAATATCATAACGTAAGGAATAGACACTAGTAATGTTAATGACAACATTACTAGAAGGATCGTGTTTTGTAGATATTTACTAAACATCTGTGTTATTTGGATAACTGTAATGTATAGCTAGAATACTGCTTACAGTTTACGGAATAAAATGTTTTATCTCATTGCCAACATAACATAGATCCTCAATATATGTCACACCAACTGAACATGAAACAAGAATAAATATTTTAATATATTTTCTATGTAAGAGATTTCATGTTACATGAAATAAAAGTACATATTAGAATTATTAAAATATTATGTCACATGATGTGACTTCCTAGCCGAAAAATAAATTTATTGAAAAGTGTATATTATGAGTATAATATAAGTTTCATTATTATAATAATATGAGAATATTATTATGAGATATACATTTATTTAAAGCCCAATATAATTTATTTAACAAAAAGAGATAGAGAAGAGATCCATAATTATGACCTCAAATTAGAGTCAGATTTTAAGGCTTCTTTAAACATAATTTTAAAAGGTCAAAAGATAACCAATATGGACAAATGACATATGCAAATTGTAGCCCTTGAAGTGTAGAATCCAATGGTGAAAATTTGAGGTCGTTTGGAGTTTCCAGAGAAAGTTATGACAGTTTTAGTGCTAAAAAGTGAGTAGTTAATGTGTCGGTTTAAATTTCATTAATGCCTTAATTTCGAAAGGAATTTGAAGAGTGTTGATATGATGTTTAGAGCCTATAAATATCATATCTAGTCAGAGATTATGATGGTTACTACTTCAACTTAGTTTTCTCTTTTCCTCTAAATATTTGCTAAATAATTATCGATTAAGTGATCGATTACGTAACAGGCGATAAAGCTAGGAGCGGACGAGGATTGACGCTAGCACGAACTCGACATCGTTCTTGTTTCAGATTCAAGGTGAACCGAAGAGGAATAGAGCTACGTTAAAGATCATAAGTATGGCATCACAATCTCTCTTGTAGAAATATATATGATTGTTATTAGTGATGCAAATAAATGAAGTAAAATTAACAATAATGAAACGATCATAGATGTTATCGGATGATTTTTTTATTTTACCCGATTCTCATCATGAAATCCTACAATTTATGCTACCGCAGTTCAGATAAAAGAAAAATAAAAGTTTGATGATATGATCCTACAAAGATAAAGATATAAGCCACATGAACCCGCACTTGGGAGTACCGAAGATGAATATGGACCAGACTCTACTTCGGAGGCAGCTCCGCAGCGTCGACAGAGTCTGGAACAACCTCGTCTCCTGGGAGTGGATACAAGTCTACTAAATCTCCATTAAAGGCAAATGAGTCAGGCAACGAGAGAGATATAGATGTGGCAGGGGCGTATGAGTTCAGGTCTCCCTTTTCCCTCCTCTTGCCTTTCTCTTTGTTCAATCACTTTTAAATTTCACTTGTCACTTTAAATTTTGGTATCTAACTCAGGCGCATGAGCAACCATTGTAACCATTTGTAATGAACTTGTAACTAGACTTTAAAAAAAATCCGGGCGGGTCTACCCGCTCATGGACCCGCCCGTGCCCGATCTGTGCCCGACTCGTGCCCGTGCTCGGATCCGTGGATTTCGGATCCACGGATCTATCACGAGTCGGGTTGGCCCCAAATTCTCCAAACTCGTCTAAACTCATGCCCGTGTAGACCCGCCCGTGCCTGACCCGTGGATCCGTGCAAAAATTCAAAAAAATTCAGAAAAATTAAGAAAAATCGAAATATATATATATATTAAAATAATGTGTAGTTTTAAATTCAAAAAATTTAAAAAATTCAAAAAAATTCGAAAAAAATTCAAAAAATTGGATGGATCCGACCCGACCCGTTTGGACCCGCCCGGATTTATCACGGGTCGAATTGGAAGTTTTGAGTTCGAACCCATGCAGACCCGCCCCGTCGTACTCGTGGATCCGTCGTACCCGTGGATCCGTGAATTCGGACGGATCGAATCCACGGATACCCGACCCGCCCCGTTATTAAAAGCCTACTTGTAACCATTTGTTCAATCACGTGGAAGGATCACGCCTTTTTGAATTTGTAATGAACTTAATGACTTGTTGAGGCGCAACCCTTGTAATCATTCGTGTTGCGAGGGATGTTTGGACCTAAAACTGGGTTATACCACTTGTTACATGATATTTTTTTCCCGAAATATCGAATTATTGGTTTTATTTAGTTGTTTTGAGGGTTTAAAGCCTCTAAATTAAATCTGATAATTATTTTAAATGGATTGAGTTTATAATAAATTCATGTAATTATATTCTAGCTCAATTAAAATTTTATCATATAAATTTTCTATCAATATTAGTTACTCCAAGTTATTGATTAGTGTGTTAATTACTTGTAGGCTTAGTTGCTTAAAATTCGGAAGGCTTGTATAAATTTTAAAATATATAATTATAGTTTTGTTTTACCTTATATGTACATCGTCAATTGTTACTTCATTTTAAATGTTATTTTTAATTACGTGAATATTCGTACGTGGAATTTTTTATTTATACGAGTCTCAGATCGCCAATTTTGGTCGAAATTTTCACGTGCTTGAACAATTTAAATTTTCACGAATTTCACGATTATGCACGTCTATAATATATAATTATTTTTCAATGCAAAATTAACATATACAACGACTCATCTAACATGCATAACTCAGGTATCGTTACATGTATTGATAAAAAGATCCCCTAAGCATTTTTTCTAAAAATAATGTTTTATTAATTATGGCACTAGACTTTTGAGTACAGCTACCTCTCTTTTCATTAAATATTTGATGATCTTATACATCGTACGGCTGAGATTTTGTGTGCACTCACGGTATACCCACACCTCTCCTAATATTTAATGCACAAATATGAGATAAGAGTCAACGCGGAGTGGCTAGCTACTCAACAACAAAGATAAAATAGCTTTGAA
The DNA here is from genome assembly GCA_964058865.1 of Eleocharis quinqueflora. Classification (NCBI taxonomy): domain Eukaryota; kingdom Viridiplantae; phylum Streptophyta; class Magnoliopsida; order Poales; family Cyperaceae; genus Eleocharis; species Eleocharis quinqueflora. The sequence continues at coordinate 261,130 of CAXKVX010000614.1, forward strand.
TGTTTCAACATTCACCAACCAAATACATGAAATTAATTTAGAAGCTCTACTACATTTATTAAGTGGGAATGATGTACATACCGGCAATTGAACTCTCTTCAGTTTTATATATTATTTTTACATCAAAGAAAATTTTAAACATAAAAAAGGTAAACTAAGCTGATATGGTGAAGCCCCGCTATTTAATTATTTAATTGTCACCATCTTAATTAGAATTTTCCCATCCATCCTTCTCTTGGATTCAAGGTTCAAACGTTCACTTTCATCGTTACAAGTAAATTACGTCACGTGTTTACTTTTGTGTGCCAAGGAAAAGTAAAACAAAAAAAGAAGAAGAAGAAGAAGAAGAATAACCAAAGCAGGAGGTACACGGTTTCTCCGCCTAACATTCCACTTAAAAAGAATGAGCAAAATGTGCTACCTAACAAAGTGACTTTCTTCTTATTATTATTATTATTTTGACAAAAGAACACCAGTCAGACATAACAGACGAATTTTATGTCAAGCAAATTAATGTCTGGTCAAAGCCAAACTCAAAACCCTCCTTCCTCTCCCACTGTTTCTCTATCTATTTAACCTCACTCATTCAATTGATCACAAGATACCAGGTACAAAAGTCTAACTGAATTTAATGCCACGCGCACAGATGCAGTTTCTGTTCTGACTTTCTTACTTCATATATTATTGTTATTATATATAATAAAGGAAAAGGGAAAAAAATGAGGCAGCTATGAAGTGATGTGATAGGCTGATGGCCATGTGCTTTCTTGTCAACTCTCTTTTTGACAATCAACTTCCGGCCAATTTCCCCTTTCCCTCCAACTCAAATTAAATGGAAGCTCAGCCATAAATCCTCATTGATGAATATGATACCGGAGGCAATCCAATTACGCCTTACGCGTGTTTATGCCGGGAAGTCAATTGACGTGTCTCTATATGTTCTTTCTTTCCTATACTTCATTCATTTTCTATAATCTAATCTAATATAATCTAAATATTTACACGAACGATCTCCAAATCTGTCCTTCCAGAGATATTACTATTATAGACACGTCATCATAATACCTCCTCCTGTCGCCTTGTGGTATCTCAAGCAACTCGTACAACTCCAATCCTGAAAACACGGTTCATACAACTGAATACAACATAATGGCAACACAAAGACAAATGCATGTTCTTTGTTTAGCTAATCAGCATGAAAGAAATAGAACTGATGAAGTCATGCAACACGACCTGAGCTAAAGTCAAACAAGAAAATAGCCCATCACCACTACTGACATACAAATAAAATATGTCAAATGTATAATTAATCCCTCAAGATTAAATAAATGAAGATGACGGTGACATTTATGTTAACAGTAACTGTTGCACAACAGAAAAGAGGAAGAACAGTATATGAGAAGAGAAGGACCGACCTGCTTTTGCGGCAGCGCGGAAGAGGAGCTCCTCAACGAGATGTTGGGCAGGATCCCCGTCGGGGGAGGTCGACAGGAACATCTCAACCTGAGTTACTGCCTCCTCATTTGTTAGGTACTGGTACAACCCATCCGACGACAGGATCAGGAACTTGTCCTTGGGACCCACCCGATAGTGGTACAGCGACGGGTGGCACATGATGTACGGCGCCGTCCCCACATAATCTATTCTGAACATCTCCAGCAGTGCCTTGTTCCATTTCGGCTGCAAGGACATACATTAATCACATTAATTAATTATCACGGCATGCCATCAACCTTTACAAGTTCATTGGATGAGATCTGCCTAGTAAACACCCCATTTCTTTCTATGGTTACTGTTATTAATAGTCTCAATGGTTTCCAAAGGTCGCTGTCATCACCGAGCCTTGGCTTTGATGAGGCTTAGTATCATTGGAGGCATCTACAACTACTCACCACTATTCTCGTTATTCTAAAATATTCAAGATGAAATCCTAATAGTTGATTTTAGCTGGATAGATAGTAATAACAAAATATTGACCAATGATTACTTTATTTATTGGATTGAGTCTTGCATTACATGTGATATAGTAACCAATCCGAATCTGGCTTCCTTGTAATCTACTTCAGTAGCTTTTAGAAAAGTATAACTTTTAATTAAAATAATATATTCTCTCATATATTAGTAATAGTCAGATTAGGAGATTTCTCTCCAGCATAGTCAATGAAAAGCATTGTAAATCCAATAATATCCATTCAAATAGTCAACAATCAGATTTTCTGAAAATAAATATATACATATACTAAGTTGTACAAAGCTAATGTTCAGATTGTCTTACAACTAAAAAAAGAAAAGATAATCTATCAGCTATGGATGCAAACTATCTAGAATCAAGAATCTATATTGTTCAATTTGCCATACTAACAGCCAATGTCTTTTTAAAATACAACAACTGAATATGGCTTTGTTTATCTTACTTCATCACTTGGTACATCAATATTTCATTTAATAGGTTTTTCCTAGTAGATTAATAACCAGCCACATCATGTGGGATTACATCAATTACAAATGGCATTACATGTATGTTTCAGGCAATGATCCAAAGATCTGAGAAATAGACTAAAGGATAGTTATTATATATTTTCGAATACATTTCATGTAAAATAAATCAGATATTTGAATTAAACTGCAATACTGTTTTTGTAACTCTGATATGATAGAGGCTCTCAGAGAGAGAGAGAAATATGGCACTTCAAGTAAATATACTAATCAGAGTAGGAAATTACTCTAGTCTTAAACAATTGCACCAACATGATACCATATGAGGGTGAAGCATTTAATTGTGACCGTGAAACTCTCTAAACAAAAGTAAGATTATTCTCGGAAGATCCAAATTTGAAAACACGAGTGATTAATTACCTGTTTGAGAAAACCAGCACCAAAAGCTCTAGTTACTTTCAAAGAACCCTTGACTCGACCATTGGCAATGGCATTTGTATCATCAGGATGCTCATTTCTTATCCTAATCAACTCCTGCAATCAAAAGAATAAACAAACTAAGATAATTGAGGAAATAAGGAAATTATTAATGGTTTAGACAACAAAGAATAGAACTAAAAGATAGTGAGTGACCTCTTCAGTGCAAGTACTATGATCAAAAGTAAGCTGGACCGGAGACAAGCTTGGCAAGAATCCTGAAAAATCATTCAATAGATCTTCATTAATTCCCTCCAGATCGCTTCCGGATTTGGAGGCGAGCACTGCACGGCTGTCACCGACATTCATCAAGTAAACATCTTCCCCTTTCATGATCATTACCAGCACACAAGAACCCATCAGTGCCAGCTCTGGATTTTCATCGAGCATGTTATCTGCGATGCTCAAATAGGCGTCCTCCGTTTTCCTGAGAGCGTGAGACAGAGCCTTCAAGACCTCGACATGCCTGACCTTGCCACCATTTTCGCTGCTCTTTGATTTACTGCTCGGCCGCCTCTTCATCTCTTTGGATTCTTCTCCCTGCCAGAGAATTCCTTTGAGATGAAGGTGTATCAAGGGGTAGAGATGCCTGAGCAGGAAATCAGTGGCATCAGGGCCGTTGAAGCCATCGTAGATGCCGACGAAGACCCAGCCGTGCTCTTCTGAGACAACCACGTGGACACGGTCCTCCCCGGCCCTGCCTTGGGCCCACTCGACACTACTGCCGGGGCTTGTGCTGTTTGTGATGATGGGGAATTCGTCTGGCGGCTGCTTGACGAGATCTTTGGTGAGGGATAGAGATGAAGCAATGGAGCGAATGAGGGCGGAGATGTGGGGGCGACGGCGTCTGGTTGGCGCGACAGAGCTGCTGTGGCGGAGGGTGGAGGGAGGGGAGGAGGTGGAGGTGGAGGTGGAAGGTGGATTGAGAGGGCCGGATAGAAAGGCAGCACGGTCGATGGATCCGGACATGAAGGGGCGGTCGGAGGGGAGGGGGCCGGACAAGGGGCCGGAGGGGCAGAGAGGGATGGAGGCGAAGGAGAGGGAACTCTCAAAGGAGGCGGCGACGGCGGTGGAAGTGGAAGTATTGGAGGTAGCAGAGTCGGAGGAGGGGAGGAGGGAGGTGGAGAGAGGGGTGGAGGCGTTGGCGCTGACGGCAGCGCCGGAGATGGAACCATAGGAAAAGTGGGAGGTGGAGGTGGCAGAATTGGAGGGGATGTCCCCGGAACGGACGTAGCAGAAGGAGTGGCCGAGGGAGTCGTCCAAGGGAAAGGCGTCGGAAGGGAGGACGTGGTGGCGGCGCCGGCGGAGGATGGGAGGGGAGGCGCCGGCGCAGGAGCCGAGGCAGCGGCCGAGGCGAGTGACGCTGTTGCCCATTATGGTTCGTTGTTTGTTAGTTAATTGTAATTGTTATTTGTGTGGAGAGGTGAGATGGAAGGAGGAGAGGTAAGAATGTGAGATGGGAGAAGGAGAGGTGAGAGTTGACTTACTGGTGTGTGTGATCTGATTTGGCATTTGGAGCGAGAGGTGGGGGGTTGAAATATAAAATATATATTGTTTCGGCTGTTGGCTGTTGCGCTGTAACCGTTGACTACTCACCTCACCCTCACCCTCTTGCCTATTTCGGAGGCTACGGATTTTTCATTCTTATCCTCTTCCAACCTGATATACAGGAGCAGATGCACATGGAAACAGGAGGTAAGTGTCTCTTTGGAAAATAATTTACAAAATAATCATATGTATTTGTACGATCTGTTAATTTTTTTTTGCAAAATAATTATGTATATTTAAAAATCTGCATCATTTTGTTTTCTCTTGAAAAAATTATAAATCTTGCATCTTCTGACGAAAATCCTGAATTCGCCCTTGCTAATGTATAAACAATGTAGTGGGTAGGGTCGGGTTTGTCCAAATCTCGAATTCAACGAAGTTGGCAGGTTCACGAGTTGTTCGATCCAACAGGTTGACCGATCTATGGATTGAACGGGTCAAATTTGAACAAGTCAAAATTCTTTTAAGTTGACTGCAACTTATCTAAGGCTCATGAATTAGTGGATCGACGGATTTGGGTCGAGTTACAAGGGTTTGGCAGTTTTTTCAACTAAGATGGGTTAGTAGCGAGTTAAGCTGGGTTATATTCGAGTTATGATAGGTTATACTCGAGTTTTGAAGGGTTTATACTGGATTATGAAGGTTTATACTCGAGTTATGGAGGGTTATACCCAAGTAAAGATGGGTTATTTTTGGATTTAGACAGGTTTTGATCGGGTTATGGTGGGAAAGTCGGGTCGTCTCAGGTCGATTCAAAGCTTTTTGGGGCCAAGTGTAATTCAAATTTTTTTTTCAAAGACCTTGGCCGCTACCCATCTTAGACCCATGTTTTTTTCAACGAATCTGCATGGGTTAAAGGTCTGTCTAGACTGAGTCGGGTCGCGGCCTCGGTTTCCAAAAATGCCCTTCTTCTCTTGTGCAGCTGTATAGTGGGCCAACTTCAGTAGGAACCCGTTATAACGTCATGGAAACTCGTTATAACGAGTGAGAAGGTGTTGTAACACCTTGGGCAAGCGTTACAATAACGATGTGCTCGGCCATTTCCCATCTTCAGCACGGCCTCTCTCCTCCTGACCCGTTGTGACAGGTTGGGCACCCGTTATGACGGGTTGCTGATCCGTTGTGACGGGTTGTGAAGCGTTATGGTAACGATGTGCTATGTTTGACACCGTGAAGCCTTCAAGACCTACAATGCTTACCATTGAGAATGTGCATACCAAGTCTAAACAATTATATGATCTTACTTGTTAAGAAATTGAAAATTCTACTAAATTGAGGCTTAAGGTAAAAATATCAAATTTGAATGCGGAAGCATTTTACTCAACAAGACCTTAAGCTACTTAGCAATTTACATAATTCTAGCAATTCAAATTCACAATAAAAGATGCAACAAGAATACTAAAGAATTACAAGAAATAATAAAGAGGGTGGGAAAGAGAGCAAGAGTAAGGTGACACTCAATGTAACTTGGTTCTGTTATCCTTGCCTACATCCACGGGACCTCTGATTCAACATCGGGCCGAAAATTAACACTATAACAAAGAGTGTTTACAAAGGTCCTCCACGGAACAAAAGATCCAGTCCTTAGATCAAAACAAAAAAATTCTTGCAACTTACAACAAAGCTTGCAAGATATCACTACAAGATGATTAACAATGATTATCCTATGAATCTAGCTCTCACAATGGCTGAGGTTAGAATGCTTGAACAACATTGTCTCTGTTCTCTAAGAGTGCTCTAAAAATCTTGTAAACTTGGGGGATTCTTTCTTGATCTTTCGAGAAGAAACATGGCTCTATATATAGGCATAAGGCTTTCATAGATCTTCAATTCGCCAAATAAGCCCCAAGCGTTATAATGGATTAGGAAGATGTTATGACGCCTTTGGATCTTTCTAAAAATGCCCTTCATCTACTTTGTAACTGATTCTAGGTTCAAGTCTGCAGAAAAGCATTATAACGACATGTGACCCGTTATAACGCCTTGCAGGTCGTTATAACACCCTTCCCACATGTTATAGTAATGCAAGTCTCGAATTTCCTTCACATTTTGAGCTTCATGCATTATGACTTCTAGGCCCAACTTCTACAGAAGTGTTACAACGCCCTGGATCCCGTTATGACGCCCTTTAATGTGTTATAACGCCTTCCCTGGCGTTATAGTAACACAAGCCTCTGTTTTGCTTGTTTTTCATGTATCTTGCATCCTTGTGCTTGTCTTGACATGTTCAACATGTTCTTGACTTGTTCTACATGTCGTGGACCTCACAAAGGATCAATATCACCTACAAACATCACATCTAAACTTTACAAATGTTAGTCCAATATTGATTTTGTAAATTGTCAAACAAGGTTTGTTAGAATTAATTTGATATTAATTCATCAACTCATCTCTTGTTTGACAATTTGCAAAACACATAAAGTACTAATCTTGCACAATTGAGTTTTGGTGATATGCAGGTTAAAACAGGTACAATCCAATGTCAGACATGCTCATACATGTTATAGACAAGTCAAGACATAGTCTAAGTATCAAGGAAAGGCTTCAAGGTACAAGATTGAGCCATGCGTTACCATAACGCTTGCTTAGGCGTTATAACGAGTCATCAAGGCATCATAACGCCTTAGGAGAAGAGGGAAGGCTAGATTGCTGGAAAAGTCCAAGGCAAGCATTACTGTAATGCTCCAGCAAGGCGTCACAACGCCTGGCCATTCGTTATAACGCCATACCCATGCGTTGTAACGGGTTAGGAGGTTTGTGGCCCAGTTGTCAGCTGCAAAAGGGCATGCAGGGAAAGTGTCCAAGGCGTTATAACGCCTTCTCCAAGCGTTATGGATCATGTTGTAACACTAGAGACTATTCTTCACTGATCATGACTCCAAGAAGTGCTCAACCTATATAAAGACATCAGATTCGACCCTGAAGATCATCCAAACATTCAGAAAAACTTCCAATCTTCAATTGAGCACTATAGAGAGCCTCTTTCAAGTCTTCTCAGGCTACCTAAACCTGAGAGCATTTAGGCTAGCTACTTTATTGTCTAATTGTCTATCCTAGATCAAACCTTGCTATTCTTTAGCCGTTTGGTGCACCATCTTGTGTTGTCGAGTGGTGCATCATTGTCCTTAATTGTTTAGTCAATTGGACCTTAGTTCGGTGTAGAGTGGTGTTGCCCCTTGCATCGTGTTAGGAGAATAAGATTAGCTATCTTGTGTTGGAAAGAAGCTAAAGATCGTCTCAGCTCCATTTTAATTCGGGAGACCCGTGGATGTAGGCCTAAGTTTCTTTTGATAGGCCGAACCACGTTACATATCGTGTCACTTTGTGCTTGATTGCTCTCTCTTTACTCTCTCTCTCTTTAAGATTTTTTATCTCTATTTTGTGATTTGCTCTTAGACTTGCTTGCTAAATTGAATTGGCTTGGTGATTAAGGTCTTGAAAATCTGAATTGAATTACAAATGCTTCCGCACTAATACTCAACCTTTGAATTGTGCCTTAATAATGAAATTTCACATAAGCCCCAATTCTAACAAGGTTAAGCTAAATCCAACATTACTATGCATAACAAGAGGTATTATCGGGGCTTACATGAGAAGTGTGATAAAATTGATAGTTTTCATGCACAATTTTGTGATTTCAATCCTTGGAGAGCTACTTCGTCTCAAGTGGGAGTGAGCCAACCTACTCAAGAGAAAGACAAGAATCAAGAAGGAGAAGACACTCTTCGTGACTAGAGAGAATTTTTAAAATGATAATTAAATTTAGTGTTATGCTTCTCAAACTGAAGTTTTGTCTTTGAAGAACTTAAATTTGATAAATTTGCAATATTTTGATTATATGTTTGAGCTTTATTTGCATATATTATATATCTTGCTTATATGTTGCTTGCTCATTATTTGATTTTGCCTCCATATTGCTCAAAAAGTCATATAAAATTACTTGATTGGCTTATAATTGTCAAATATTGATGATATCTTGAATAAGGGGGAGCAAATTGAAATGCTTCTAATTGGTATATGCTCAAATTGAGGGGAGCAAAAGTTATTGACTTGTTAAATTGCACAAATATTGAATTGCTTATAGTTGAAATATGTCCAAATTGACACATTAAGAGAGAGATTATATTTGAATTAAGCCTTTTTTTCAAGGTTTGCAAAAATGGAGAGTATGTAGTATGAGTGCATCAAGAGTGCATCAAGTGTTAAGCATGCACTCACAAGGTTTTGCAAATTGACAAAAGAGAGAGTTTGTGGGTTTAGCTCAACTTGTTTGATAATTTGCAAAACCAACATTTGCACAAGTTTTAGTAATATGTATGCATGTCATACATGTGCAATTGATCCTTGGTGATGTCTGGAGCATGTAGAACAAGTCAAGACAAGCACAAGAGTGAAAGAAGCAAACAAAACAGAGAAATTATGAGTCATGCGTTATGGTAACACATGAAAAGGCATTATAATGATTCACAATGCGTTATAACTGGATCTCATGTCATTACAATGAGTTTGTAGAAGCTGGGTCCAGAAGTCAAATGTCTGGAGTTCAAGAAATCGATTAAGTACCAAAATCCTTGTAGAGGCATTGAAGGATTTTTTTTTTTTTGGAAACTGTCAAAAGTGTCTAATGAGTTGGATCTCGTATGTAACACATGTGCATTATTTTGGCAGAAAATGGAGTTGTGGAAGCCCAATTCCTATATATACAAATCTTATGCTTTCTAGAGAAGTAAGAAAACATCTCCTAAGTTTAAAAGCAATTAAGAGTACTTTGAGAGCACAAATAACATGTTGTTCAAGCATCATAACCTCAATCATTGTGAGAGCTAGAGTTTGTATATGATAACGATTGTCTAATCATCTTTTAGTGGTACCTTGTAAGTTGTGTTGTCAATTACAAGAGTTTTTGTTTGATCCAATGATTGTATTCTTTGTTCTATGGAGGAATCTTTTGTAAACACTTCGGTATAATATTGTTTGTTTTTGGTCCGGTGTGGAATCGGGGGTCTCGTGGAGTTGGCAAAATTGTCGAATCACGTTATATCGTGTGTCAACTTATCTCTAATCCTTCCGCTCTCTCTCTCTCTTTATAATTTTGGAGCATTCTTGTTACATATTTTGTTTTGTATTTGAATTGCAATTTTGTTTGATTGTCAAGAGTCTTAAGATCTTGTAAAATTGTACACGCATTCGCATAAAAAATCTTTAGTTAGTACATAGTTCCAATTTCTAGTAGAGTTTCATTTTCTAACAAGCTCATTGAACATAGTCAAATTATATGTATACAAAGGGAACAAAGGCAACTTAGACCAATTAAAAGAAATTAGTCAACCGAAAAATCTCCGAACTTTATTTATTTAAACTTGATGAGAAAAACAAAGTGTATGGATGGGAATGGGATACACTAGAAGAATACATGAATTTTTTACAATCGAGACTCATCATTTAGTGCAGTGAATTAAGTTCATCCAACAAGAATTCTTTATGCAAACATGAAACCAGCTAGTTAATTTGAGGGGTCACTGATAGAACTTGATTAACCTAAAATTTTTTAGAGAACTCTTAATCTGAAAATTAAATTACCTCGGTTCATAGCTTTTGACCTTCCGGAGAGACACAACCACCGTTGATCACCGAAAGCCTTATATCGGTTAATCTGTTTTCTGTGGTATTAACCTTTCCTTTAGAGAGCATGTAATTCCCTCCGAGAAAAAAAAAACGAGGTCTCTCTTTCACAATCATTTCTGTTAATCACCCTAAAAGGTGCGACGCCAATTGGCAACCAAAAATAAAGGTGCCTGTACATTAGTGTCCTTTGAATTTAATAACGAAAATGGCCACAACAATTGCAAATATGTACATATGCGCCTCTGTACAACATTAATTAATTAATTAATGAATTTCTTAATGGAACTGAAATCAGAACTTGCTTATATCGGATATTCTCTTATTTGCAGAATATTGTCGTATTAAATTGTGTTCCCCAGAGACCAATAACATAATTGTATCATTCAGATAACTTTATATAATTTAGACCATCACTAAATCATAAAGTTATTAATACGCATTCTACACATTAAAGGCCCCACTTCTCATGACACATATTGAACCCGTAAATAATGCTTAATTTGATCACTTTGTAACGGGTCTAATTTAATAATTGACAGTACATTGTTCAATATATATTTATATCACATATAAGTCCATATATTATTAGAATTAATTAAATTAATTCCAACAGTCACTACATACGTTTGTGGTCAAGGTTTTAATTACCATCTAAATTTGTGAGGCTCTCAACATATCAATGTAAGTGAGAGGTGTACGCGTACAAAACATGACCTAGTCGTGTTGCTACGAATAACTGCAACGCATGATTTGTCAAGCCCTATCTAGTGCAGTGGTAAGACATAAAATTTTCATGGAAGTTTCGGGTTCAAGCTTCAGCAGGGACTATTTTAGGGTTTTTTAAGTTTATTTTCTGATTTTTTGTGGATGTGTGTTGTAAGTCTACATGCAATGAATCAAAAAAGAAAAAATAACTGCAACGCATGACTTGGAGGCTACAATGAAATAGTAATATTAATAATCCAAAGTAATAATAAATGAATAATGAAGTAGTAATACTAATAATAAAAGATAAAGTGATAATAAATTAATATTATAGTAGTATCAATAATTCAAAGTGATAAAAGTTAAAAAGTTTAAGTACTAACACTAATAATATAAAGTAATAATAGTTGAAAAATGAAGTACTAATATCAAATTACAATTTCAAATAAAAGTTCCGAGTTAGCCGAGAATAAAAAGTATGGAGCTAAGAAAAGAAGATGGTGAGCAAAAATAAAAAGTAAGAAATTCAGTTAAGAAGAATAAAGATCAAATTAAGGATAGAATAATTTTTTCTCAATTTTTTTTTCTTTCAAGAGCATAGTATAAAATTTAGTACACGTATTTAATGGCATGGGAGCATGGTGTAAAATTTGGTAAGCAAATTACAAGTTAAATTTAGAAGCCTAAGATTACTTTTATTATCCAAAATTTGTGGTCACTCTCCGTCAAACTTATAGATTACATTGTGGTATTTATGAAATTTGTGGTCACTCTCCGTCAAACTTATAAATTTGTGGTCTTTTGTGCATGACAAACTTATTATTTGTTCCACCCATAGACCTTTTTTTGTGTCTTCATGTAGCTATTGTGCTCTGTTAATAAAACTAGAGTGACGCTATGGTGTTCCGCAAAACACGCGCTTTGCAATTATGAATCATTAGATCACAGAATATCATGTTGGCACGAATCACAAAGCGTGATCCAATGATTCACAATTGCAAAGCGCGTGCTTTGCGGAACACCATAACCTCACTCATAAAACTAATAGCAAGAACTAATCACTTAAAATGCTTCGGTGAATTAAACTTTAATATAATCGAATTGGCTCAATATAATTCGGTGCTTTGAAAACAAACATCATCCGTATCAAACGTATAAGCATAGAATTGTTATCTAAACTGAAAGATTATCACAATTTTGGGCGTTCGGTGATCTGCTCCTAAATACCAGAACTGGTACAGTGAGTGAAGAGGTGATATATAAACGAGAATGAGAAATTTTTAATTCAGTGGAGTAATAACCTGATAACCTGATGAGCACCTGATAGGAAAATGTACAATCACTGAACCTTTCAATTTGGAAGAGCATGTGATCAGCCCATGGCCTTTTGTGCTTTAAAAGCAAGGTGGAATAGATCTAATTTAATGTCGATGGAATATCCCTGTTTGAACTTTAAAGCTCCATGTTTATCTCCAACGATTAATTAGATACTGAGAGATCATGATCTGCTCCTAGATACCAGGACTGGTACAGTGCATGAAGAGGTAATAAATGAAAATGAGAAATTTTTAGTTCAGTAGAGTAATAACAAGTACGGTTTAATGGAAATAAGTTTTTTACAAGATGTGTTACACAGAGATATTTAATTAGATGTACCAATGAATATGAGAACAAATTAACAAGTCCAACTAATATTTTTACTTGAAATTAGTAAAAATTGTTCATGCAATGAAGTTGAAGCCTAAAAAAGGTACCACCACAGTGTGAAATTCAACTAGTAACAAGCTACAAAAGGGCTGAAGCGGTAGACGTTAGTCAGTTTTTGTGCCATATTACTTGTACGTATGAATCAGAATCAGAATCAGAATCAGAATACATTACTTGAGCTCAAATAAGCCAGCACTCCACATAATAAAATACATAGTCATTGAAATGTTCCTCAAGTCCTAACCTACAGCCGCCAATAAATGCACGGCGCTCTTATTTGATTCTCCTAAATAATCATCTCAAGCAATCTAATCACCTGACACAATAATTTGTTTCTAAAACCCCAATCAACTGCTAAGAACATGGCCGTCACTTGTACAGCTGGCTCATCCTTCTAGCAGCTTCCAGAACATTCTCCCTGTGACCAAAAGCACTAACTCTAACAAATCCTTCACCGCCTGGTCCGAACCCACTACCTGGTGTCGTCACCACATTAGCCTTCTCCATGATCTCCGTAAAAACGTCCCATGAGCTCCGGCCTGGGAAGTGAACCCACACATACGGTGCATTTTTACCACCATATACATCAAACCCGAACTTGGTGAAGGTATCCATGATTATTTGGGTGTTTTCCTTGTAGAAATTGACAGTACTGTGCATCGCCTGGAAAAATGCAATCATTGGGTTAAATTACAAAATCACACCAAAAGAAAAAAGAACTTCTGTGACAATTACCATCCAGTATTTTGGTGCATCTGATTACTTCAAAAAGCTTTCTTAAAGAATTTCCAATTTTCACCAAGGTTGAAATCATTATTGGGACAACTTTGGCTCCTACTACGAGCTTAAATTGATGTTATACAGGAAGATTGGTTAAAAGTTAATTAGCAAGCCATTTTCTTTTGAATTATTTAGAACACAACGGATACTGAATTATAATGACAAGTATGAAAAATCTTTGGGTAATTCCAAAGTAACCAAGTAATATACTCCGTACATTTTGCCAATAAAAGAATATGCTTGATTCTAAACCTTCTAAACATAATCATGTTTACTGTGTAACAAAAAAGCATGTCATGTCTACACCTAAACCCATAAGATATAAAAAATACCATGTATACGCTGCAAAATAGAATAAATTACACCTTTAACCTTCATCTCCTTCGTCCACTGCTGGGGTTTAAATGACAATACAAAGTGAATCTGCACGCTAACCTTTAGCCCCTCAGGAGAGAGGCAAGCCAGGCCGCCAGCTTGAGCAACATTGGATGCACCATTGAAACAAGTAGATACAATGCGGTTGAAATCCTTGGCCACTGGGAACCCATCAGAGAATAGAAGCTCTTTCGGCACTACAGTCCAGCCAAGCCGCACACCAGTAAAGCCAGCATACTTTGAGAAAGATGCCATCTCTATCGCAACCTGAGAAAAAAAAACAATCATGTGAATTAACAATTAACAAGTTGCATCAATAAAAAGAGGTTAAAGACAATGATTCATAAGGCATCAACGAACTGCAGCAGCACTAGTCTTATTTATTTTCTCATGCAATAATTTAAACATAAATAAGAAAAATAGTGCAAAGCATCGAAAGTAATAAAAAACTCACCTCCCTTGCTCCCTCAATTTCAAATATGGACCTTGGGCTATCATCGGAGATATACATGGCATAGGCAGAGTCGTAAACTATAATTGACCCTGTCCTCTTGGCATATCGCACAAGCTGTGTGAGCTGTTCTCTTGACGCAGCCGAGCCTGTTGGATTGTTAGGTGAGCAGAAGAATATCACATCAGCATTTGAGATCAGCGACAAATCTGGGAAGAACCCATTTTGCGGGTCACATCGCATGTATTCAATGTTTGCATATCTTTGGTTTTCATACAGGCCAGTTTGGCCCATGATAACACCTGAGTCCACATAGGCCTGGAAATGAGAATGACAGGAAAAGCATTCGAGCAAGCATGTTAATGTTATGACAGCAATAGCCTGAATTGTGTGTAAAGCCTCAGTTGAAATAAAAAATGCAACCTATGCAATAAAAAGATGGTACAAAAATATATATAAAGATCAAGCAGGTACAATACGTCCGGATTGAAGTTGAAAATACATGAGGGCTTCGAGTAATCAACAAATCGCTTCAAGATTTGAGTATTGTAGGTTAGTGCTAAAAAGTTTTCACGCCTGTCATAAATTTTCATTCACTGGGAGATTACCTTTTTTTCAGAAAGAGTTCATCATAAATAATTTTGAAACAAAAAAAAATCTCATAATAGACAAATCCAGTAAACAAAGACTAGAAAGTAGAATTACTAATCTGTAAGAAAACTTACAGGATATGATGGATCTTGCACTGCTATCTTGACATTAGATCCAAAAAGAACCTTGAAGAAAGGAAACAAAGAGCAAGCAAATGAATAAGATGACTCAAGTTGACTTGACATTTTTCCTAATGGCAAGAATGTTTAAATTGGAAAAGGAGAAAAACAGGCAAGAACCTGAAGACGAGATATGTCACATTTAGCACCATCAGAGACGAATATATCAGATTCATCAATACCGAGGTCCTTATAATAGGTGGAGGTAATTGCAGCTCTTAATTTCTAGAGAAAAGAGAACAAATTAAGAATCAATAATAGGTTGAGGCAATTGCAAAACAGAATTTATGGTGAAAAGGATATATACCTTTTCGCCTTGTTCAGAACCATAACCACTGTAGCCATCAACTGTTGACAGTGCAATTGCTCTCTGGAAACAACACCGTAATTAATTAGAATTATATATAAGGAGATTTAGGTAGTGTCGTTCTCTCTTTCTCTCTCGAGGCGAACCGAGCTTGACGGGGGAGGTCACCTCCGACCTCCCCCCGCCGCCCCCTCTCCTCCCTCTCCCCCCCACCCTCTCCCTCTCCCCCTCCTCTCTTCTCCCCCCCTCCCCTGGTCTCTAAAGTCAAAGAAAGTGCAGATCGAACGATCTATTGCAGGCCGTCGAGCAAGAGGAAGAGCTGCTGCTAGATAGTGGAGGCTGATCGTCTAGGTCGAGGGATGGTGATTTATCTCTCGACGAAGGTCTGATCGGCGATCTGAGGCGAACCGAGATAGATCATGTCTGAGCGTGCAGATCGAAGCGATCAATAGCAGGCTGTCAAGCGAGAGGGGATCTGCTGCCAGACAGTTGAGAATGATAGTCTAGGTCGAGGGATGGTGATTTATTCCCTCGATGAAGGTATCCAAGGAGTCTGATCGGCGATCTGAGGCGAACCGAGGTAGATCGTGCCTGATCGCCTGGGATTGAAGCTACTGAGACTGGTATGTCCGAGGCTGAGACTGCCATCGGGATGAATCCGAGTCTCAGTTTGGAATGAGGTGAAATCGAACCTTGCTCACGATAGAGGCAGGTATCGAAAATATAACCCTCAGACCAGATCTGTGATGAGGAGGAGATTGCGAGAACAGGCTGAGTTGAGGCAAGGCCGAGATTAAGTGGCGACGATGCTGGGGTGGATTTGTGCCTTGTCAGAGACAGTCATGAGATCGAGAGGCAAATACGACCCAGAGTAGTCTGATGAGGCTGATCCAGGGGTTTAGTGATCAAGAAGATGAGTGTGCTGCTGAGATGTTGCGACGATCGATTGTGGAGTCGATGGAGATCAGATCTCAACACTTCTCAGGGATTGAGCAACACACATTGCTGGGCATAGGAACCTCACCGTTGTACCAGGAGATCAAAACAGGTATCTGTTCTGATCTTCATGTTATGTGCCATTATGGCGCTAGTCTAGCTAAGAAGGTGGTGCAGCAGGGGATGTGATTGGGATGCTGCGCAGAGTTTGCTGGTCTAGGCCGGGAGACAATACAGAGTGTTGGAGTCAGACAGATATGTGATGGTACAAAACAGATGAGTGCTGGTGCCAGATGGGAATTGTCACAGGGTGCTGGTAAAAGGCATTTATTTCCACAAGGGTGCTGACAAATGGGTGTGAAACTGTACATTCTTTACAAGGAGGGATGAGTATGACCGATGGTTTGTTCGTGGATGTGTGCAAAGCGCAACCAAGCTACGATTGAGGTGGGGATCAGGGGACTGTGAGGTACAGATATAACTGAATGGTCTTGGGACCGGTTCCACCTTAGCTCCGACGTGTTGGTTGGTTGAGCTACTGAGATGGTGATCGTTGGAAAAACAATTCCTTTCATGCGAGGATGAGACACGTTGACACTCATAAGATAACTATTTTAGGTGGATTGTATGGTGTAAGAGGATTATAAGAGACCAGGGGATACTCTATTTCTATTGTGGTTATTAGGGATTAGATTTGCTTAAAGGGTTTAGTGTCGTTTAATAGAGATTGGGGTATGCAAATATATGTTGGGTGTTAGATAGATGTTATGAAGGGTATAGAATTTATATGGGGTAGTTGATTGAGATAGTGAGATTTTGTTTGGTGTTAGAGTTTGTAAACTTCGTTTTTGTTAAAGAAAATGAATTGGTGGGCGCTTCCCACTTGTTTCAAAAAAAAAATTATACATAAGAAAGAAAATATATGGATGTTAAAAAGAAAAGAAGGATTTCCGACCTGAGCCATGGCATTTGTTATAACATCAGGAATAGGCTCAGTGGTGTCACCAATGCCAAGGCTAATAACTTTGGCGTCAGGATGTTTCAACAAATGTGCAGCTCTTCTTCTTGCAATCTAATTGAATTGAGCACAAGAGAGAAGGTGTAAATGAATAAGAGGGAACTTTGGTGGAGGGTAGTTAAAGATGTAAGAAGTTTTCATGACCTACCTCAGGAAATAAGTAGCCAGCTTGGAGTTTAGCCATATTTGGATTTCGAGAAACATTGGTGGTGTAAGCTTGAAAAGAAGAGAAGACAGACTAGGTAAGATAACAAGCATTAATTATTGTAGGAAGATAACAAATGAATAAAAATGAATATGAAAAGAAAAGAAAAGGGTAAGATAAGACGAGAACATACGAGTTTGTTGAGTTGGAGGGGTGCCGACACATCTGCAAATGCTCAAGTTGCGAGGCGTCGAGCTCAAGTGACAGTTACTAGAGAGAGAGAGAGAGAGAGGAGATAGAGAGATTAGAGTTAGATTTGTGAAAGGAAAGGGAAGAGCAATTAGAGAGAGTACCGCGTAGTGAAGGTGGAGGTGGAAGGAGGCAGGATGGCAGCGGCAGCGGAGTTGATGCTCGGCAACATTCTATTCTATTACTGAGATTCTATTTCTTGAGATTGAAGAAGAAAAGCAAAGCAAAGCAAAGAAAGATTAGAATACAATTAAATTGAATTTGAGGGAAGAGGAGAGGAGGAAGAAGCGGAAAGAGGGAGGCGGCGGGAAGGGAAGGGTTTCTCTTCTCTTCAGTCTCGACCCATTTGAGGCTCGCTGCTTCCGCGCTCTGATTGTCATTTGTCAACTATCCGATTCAAATTAGACGGTCAAAATTGATAAGAGCAGGACTCTACTTATATAAAAAAAAAACAGCAGATACGGATCAATTCCAATTCCTCCTCTATGGCTCTAGAACGAAATCATTTGTTCACTTGCATCTATTTTTCTGTAATCGTATTCTTTGCGTGCAGTTTTTTGCGTTCATTTTGTGTGTAGTTAATCTGAATTGTTAAATTAATGATCAACATTTGTCATTGATATAATTCAGAAAAGATCGTTAATATTTAATCTGACGATTCAGATTAACCTGCGTAAAGTAAACACAAAAAACTGCGCACAAAAGATTTCATTTTCTATCTCCTTGTTCTAAACAAAACAAATAAAAATAACCCCTTCATCGATTCGCTTCTGAATTCTGTCGCGTGAGAAATAAGAAAAAGATCGATTCTTTCATCTCCTCCAACAATTTTCATCACGATAACAAGTGAGTGAATCAGATGACAAATAATTAAACAGCTCAAGATCGAGCTTGGCAGCCAGTACTTGAGCGCCATCAATATGTACTCTATATATATAATATCACAAATTAAACAAACATTTTTTTTTGAAAAAGTCTTTAGAGGAGACACTAGCTTCTATTGGTAATTTGGTATTGAAAGCAAAACAGTACATCAAAAGCTTCTGGAGTATACGAGACCTATACTCACAGAAACTATACAAAATGTAAAACATAGAGTTGCTACCTAGTAGCATAACTATTTATCTAATTGAAACAAGTGTGCCACTATATATACATGGGACACCTGTCCACTTATCCATGAATAATATAAACTTAATACCATTCTGAATATTGTTCTGTGCAACTTACAACTATCGTTGTTAGATATTTATTATTTATCTCTTTCCACATTATTAATTCAGGTGAAGGCATCGAATAAAGTGTCAATATTTTAATCTCTTGTAAATTAAGTTGTAAAAGAAAGACAATACCAAATTTCTTCTAGGTAAGAGAGATTAAATATTGCATATCCAGAGCTTGATAAATGAATGTTAATAATGCTCCAAAATAATGTGCTTATCTGACAGTGGACAAATAGATGGTCCACTATTTCTTGTTAAGAGATTATTAAAAAGGGCTAACCACAATAGAAGTTTGATCTTTAATGGAATTCTTAGAATCCACACTGTTTTGTTAATATTAAGTTGAAGCCCTCCAAAATTCAAAAAAAAATATACATAGAGCTTACTGTAAACTTTCCTGTTGACTCTAAATTCCAAGTGACTGAATCATGAGTAGAAGTAAAAGTTGTGTTATGTAATAGATTAATGATTGTTTCTTTCTGGATTCTCATCTCCCTACATACCCCTCTAGTAAGAAATATTTTTTTATATCACCCTTATTTCAAACTTGAGCTAAGGTAACATTGTCTTTTTCAAATTTTTGATAAACAGGAGGGAAGATTAATTTAAGAGGGAAGTTTGTAAACCATATAGCATGCCAAAAATTGATATTTTGTTCATCACCAACTATGTGTGTACACAGTGGCGGACCTATGCTTGGGCAAGCCCGGGCAAGTAAGTGCCCGGGCTTGATTTAAAAAAAAAACGTGAATTTTAGTGTATTTTTAGTTATTTTGGTAGTGAAAAAATGAGTTTTTAATGATATTAGTGGATTTTAGCGAGTTTGTGTCCGGGCTTGATCTCAACCTCAGTGTCCGGGCTCAATTGTGCCCGGGCTTAAAAAGCCTCTGGATCCGCCCTTGTGTGTACATGATATCTGAAGGAGTTTACTAGCTCTACTAACATCTTTCAAGAATGGTGAAGCATCCTAGTTGATTTTTTTTATATTTTATTTGAATTATTTCTTTTCATAAGTTGTTGTGTTGATCATCCAGCATTCCAGCCCCATTTCGCCAATAGGACAGTGTTGACTTGCTCTATGTTAGAGATACCCATCCACCATTTTCTTTTGATCTGCATAACTTATCCCATTTAACTAAACAATATTTTCTTTTGCCAATTAAATCAGCTCATGTCCAAATGAAATGTCTCCTAATTCTATCTATTTTTTTAATTACCCATTTAGGAACTTTGTTGATAGCAATATAATAAAGGAGTATATCAGATAGTACATAATTAATCAACACTAATATTTCCCTCATGGAAAGCATTTTGTCATGCCATCTAGGAAGCTTCTTCTGAACTTTATCATTATTTTTTTGCTAGTTAGCTTTAGATGACATTTTCCAGTGAAAAGCTAGTTCTAAATATTTTATAGGTAATTTACCTAATTTACAGTCAAACAAATCAGAATAATAGGCTCCTGAATGAGGTATTATGTTCAAAGGAATTAATTCTGGCTTTTCATAGTTAATTTTAAGACCAAAAATCCCTTCAAATAAAGTTAAAGCTCATTTTATTTTTTTTCCAGCATTAAATTATCAGCTTTAATGAAAACTTAGCCTTTGGAGCAATTCATACTAGTCGTTGGTGACATAAATTTAGCTTGCATTATGAAGAAGGAAGGAAACCAGTTACAACGAATGAGAACTCGTTGTAACGGATGGAGAACCTGTTATAACGAGTTCTTGTAACTGAAGGCTTCTGAAAGTTATTTAAATCATTCATCCTCTACATTCTTCACCATCTCAAACCTTGAAACAAATCTCTTCTTTCTCCTAAATCTTCTGAGTGTCTTTACTTAAAAGAGCCTAAAATCACCACAGCTTCTTCTTCCAAAGTCAAAATGGCTCTTTCAATAATTCTTGCCCTAATTTTCCTAATGACTCCACCAAATTCATCAAAGACCAAAAAATTGTGACAAAGAAGGGATCTAAGGCTAATCAAGCAGTGGTACAACTTGAACAAGGAGAACAATCTGAAAATGATTCCAACTCAGAGTGTGAACATGCTCCTCAATTTAGAAGAACAAACCCAAATCTAATCCAAACTCCTTGCCAATCATTATGAAAGGCATTCAACTCCTCTCTCAACAAATATATTACATGTCCATGATTGCAATGCTTGATGACAAGAATGAAGTCAGTCCCACAATTCCAACTCCTTGGATCCACAAGTATTTGCGAAAGAAGAAGATAAAGAAGAGAGTAGTGAAGAAAAATAAACAAAAATTAGGATAAAATTTTAAAATTTGCTATGCTTCAATAAAATCTTTATTAGATGAAGTTTATTGTTTCATGTCATGTCTAGTATGAAGATCAATTATCATATCTTGTATGCATTTTTCTTATTAATGAAATAATTGCTTTAATCATATGATTATTTCTCTTGATTATTGCTTCCTTCTCTCTACTTGATAGTAATCAACATATTGAATTGAGATTCAAGTTATGAATGATTGAAATTGTAAATTAACTTGATATGTCTCTTGATTAAAGCTCCTATTCTTACTCTTGAAATTGCAAATCTTAATTGAAAATGATGAATTGTGCTTTAATTGTAAAACTTATATCATTAAGGGGGAGCAAATTTAGATCTTGACTTGATTCTAAATAAATGCTAAGATTCATGTGGAGCTTTTTGATGAGTCTTTTGCCAAACTTTGCAAAAAGGAGAGAAATGTAACGATGTGTATCAAATGTTATGCACATCACATATGGTATTGCAAATTTCCAAAAGGAGTTTGTTGGATAAAACTCATCTCTTGTTTGACAATTTGCACAACAAATCAGTACTAACCTTGTGCAATTGAGTTCTGGTAAGATGCAGGTTAACACAGGTACACAATGATGATGCAAATGCTCAAACATACATATACAAGTCAAGACATATTCAAAGACATCAAAAGCAAGCAAATTGAGCAATTCCATATCCACGTGTTACCATAATGCATTCTCAACCTGTCATAACGGATGCCCAACCCGTCACAACGGGTGCCCAACCCGTTACAACGGGTTCAAGAGGAGAAGAGCTAGTAGTGAAGGATTTCTAGAGACATGCGTTATTGTAACACATTAGAGAACCTGAACAATGGGTTTCTCACCCGTCATAATGAGTTCCTAACCCATCACAACGGGTTCCTACTGAAGATGACCCAAAAGTTAGTGACTCAAGCAGAGAAGGGCAATTCTCTAAAGTTGCCAACCCGTTATAACGAATTCTGAAATGCGTTGTGGGATTTTGTAATGCAAGTGCTCAATATCAAGACTTCGAGACTTCAAGATGTGCTCAGCCTATATATACTTTCAAGGTACGAACCTAGAAGACATTAGAAATCATTTTCAAACTTTCAAGCATTCAATTGAGTACTAGAAAGAGCACTAGAGACTTCTCTTACAGCTGCTTAACCTGCGAGATTTAAGATAGCTACGTACAATCATAGAATTATCAATATGAGAACGTATTCTTTCTAGTTTGTAGCTTTTGGTGAACTAAATTGTGTTGTCAAGTATTGCATCCATGTCCTTGATTGTTTAGTTAATCAGACATTTTATTTTGTAGAATGATGTAGCTCTTGCATAGGTTTAGAAATCTTGAAAAATTTATTGCTCTTTCTGGTACTCAATTGAATGCTTGAAAGCTTGGGGAGGGTTTTAAATATCTTCTAGGTTCGTACCCCCAAGTATCACTGTTATATATGAATGTATCACTATTATATAAATGGTATCACTGTTATATAAATGGTAGTGGAGGCTAAATTACCCTTCTGGTCAGGATGGAAAACAATACTCTTACATAAGTATAACAATGTAAGAAATAAACAAAATGGTCCCCATTTTGGAAAACAATTCAACCTTGTCAGAAAATAACACAAATTAATTAACAAAGTAATAAAAATTGGAAATAAGAAAAACACACAATTTTGGCATGACATCTGGTGCGATAGGGTTCCTTTATGAATATCTTATGTCACATTGTATAAAATATGTACATGTAAAGATATTAATGTTGATACTGTATTTTCTTCAGATTTGAGCTCTGTCTCATTAGAACAAATATTTCTATAGTACAACGAAACAATTACATCTAAATGGCTACACAAGTAAATATTTTTTTACCATTGAGATATGAGCTAGACATGATATGCTGGCATGATCAAGATCCAAGACCCTTTAAGAGTAAAATGGTATATATACGACTTAGTGTACAGGAGAGTGCTAGATGACAATTTTAAAATATTATGGCAGATGAAAATACCTTCAAAGAACAAAATCTTTATGTGGCTTTTCATCAAAGAGAAGATTTTAGTTAAACAAAATCTATTACAAAGAGGGTGGCGAGGGGATCCGCTTGCCAGTTTTGTACAACATTTGAACCAATTTCTCATCTATTTTTCAATTGCACTTTTGCACAAAGAGTATGCTGGGAAATATTGCACTCATTCCAAATAGTAGCAACGCCTGAAACACTAAATGATCTATACATTGAAATAGTAAAATTATGAGGGTACAAATGCAAAATAGCATTACATGTATGTATGTGTGGCTGTTATCTGAATAATTTAACTTGAAAGAAACAAAAAGTGTTTCAATGGAAGCAATACTCCTACTTTGCAGACTATCAAAGCTAGACTGATATGTTTGATTAAACACTGGTCAGGAGTTTGGGATGCATGTATGCACGGAGACCTCAGGAGATGGGATCCAAACAACAAAGCTGCAGAAGGGAGAAGGAAAGAGTTGATGGATGCAGAGGAACAACACAAGCTACAGCCTACAAGGTGCAGGGGAGCTGATTGAAGTTATATAATATATCAGATATCAAGCTTTTGTTTTTGTTTTTGTTGATTAAATGGAGTAGTTCATATACTGGGTTTGCATTAGAATGGTATAGTATTGTTCTTATTTTACATGGTGTATTTGCATTGCTTTGGCAGTGCATGGGTCTAATAATATGAGTGTATAGTATAAATGAGAAGGGGGCATCAGTATCATGTGATTATGCCATTATGGTACTGATGCCGAAATGCTGAGACTATGGGCTGCTTTTCAGTCGATGGTGTGATGAAAATAGTGCTTCTTTTTTATCGTTTTTTTTAATTGTACTGAAGCTTCTTTTCGAATGAATAGAAGTGGTGGGCTTTTCCCCACTGATTTAAGAAAAATTCAAATATTGAAACAAAACTGTTAAGGTATAATCTACATTATATTTCATCATGCAGATATAACTACATAAGGTGGAGATCTAATTAGAGTGGACCGTGGTACGTGGTGTACTGGTGTGGGGATGCATATCAGCATATCAGCATATGCGAGGCTATCTATGAAATGTCTCATGAACGCTTTATTCCCTCTCACTCACACTCACACTCACACTCTCACTTTCTCTTTCTTTCTCTTTTCTCAGATAGAGAGATGGTAAGTATCAAAAAAAAAAGAGAGATAGAGAGATGGTGAGAAGAAAAGAAAGGAATGAGAGAGAGAATTGATGTCTGACTGCATCGGGAGTGGTGAAAGCAGACGAAACTCAGATTCCCTCAGACAGCGACATTTTATGCATTTTCCTTCTTTTTACATCTCATTTTCTTTATTAATTTCAAGTACAAAAGAGTTAATATGAATGCACATAATATATGTTATATATACTATATCATTATATGAGATGATCAGACGAGCTATTCTTCGTTCGAGGCATATTTAAACCACATCAAATCTCGCAAAGCATATTCGCAAATAAAGTGCATGTCTCTCTGAGTCTGACTCTCTGTCTTTCACACTTTTCAATGTAATGTAACATAACATATATACACTCTTAATCGAACTCATTTTAATTATCTCAAGAAACTTATCTAAAATAATATAAAGATGGGTGTGTGTCGGCGTGTCGGTTTCAAGGACACGCCAACATTTCGATCTGGATTGTTTATTTCTTTTACCGTCTTGATCTAAGTCGTTTATTATTTTGTTGGATAATATGTGGCAATTTTTCTTGAGATTTTCGTGTAGAAGTTTGAGGTTTGCTAAATTTCTTTGTGTCGCACTCGCCACATGAATCTGTCGTATTGTTATATTCGTATTAATTGTGTATCTTTGTTATTATATTTGTTGGATTAAACTTATCTCTCGTTAAAATAAAACAATAAAGGAACAAACAGTACTAATAATAAAAATACACATTCTATGATGTTATCTTAGTTAGCAAGTACTAAAATAATATTTTAATTATTTTTAATTTCATCAATCAATTATTAATATTTTGGGATGTTAAAGCTAAGACGGATTTTTTTTTTAGCCTAAAAGTGGGATAAACCCACCGATTTCTTTTGAAATCAAATATTAAGCTACAACTGTTTGTATTTGAGATATAAGTTTTTAAGGAAAAAAGTAACTCACATCTCAAATTTAGAACCATAAGAGCATCTTCATCTCTAAAATTTTTAGAGTTTCTAAATTATTGCCACATCAATTTTAGAAATTTAAAAGGGTTTTGCTGGTACGGTTTCCTGGTACGGCTATGCTGGTACATATTTAATTCTCTGAGGGTATTTTGGGTAATAACATATTGATTTACTTTTTAATAGTGTTAAAATAGAGATAATGGCATTAATATAAACCAATTTCAAAATTAATGACATATTTCTAATTAGTTGTTATTGAGTGTCATTCTCCTTAATAGCTATTTAAGAAGTGGCATATATCTAAATTTTCCTTTCAAGAAAATGCAATCATAGCGTGAATGATGCAAAGCAATCGTATATATATATATATATAAATAAAAGATATATCATCATTAAAATATATTTTATTCAATCAAGAATTAATTCGCTCTTGAAATGGTCACCAGAAATGCTCGATCTCAAAAAAAGAGAAAAGTTCGTATATAGTTTCTAAATCCAACAAAATATATATTGTTGAAGATCTAAGTTTAGTTTAAATTTGAGAATAGACTACTGGAGACATGCACGACTTCTTCTAAAAAAAAATATACCCTCTTCAATCATTGTTGAATTAATTCTAAGATTGATAGGAACATCACACTAGCCAGTAGCCACTATGTACCGACATATATAACTAACTATATATAAATGTTAATTGAAAATAATGGTTCCTGACAGTCAAGGTAGGCTTCAAAGCTATAGAAATAACACATAGCTTCCTCGAAATGCGCATGCATGAAAGAAGAGAAAGTTCTCTTCTTTGAGAGCAAAGTCTGTAAGACTGCAAGTGCAACTAAGGAGATCGATCGGACACGAATCCGAACAGCACTGTACTACAAGAAATCAACGATTCGAATTGATCGTCAGCTCGCGATCGATAGTTAGTGATGAGAATTATAAAGACATATATCCTTTGGTTAATTTGATAGGCATGTTTCGGTAATTGTTCCTGATCGATCGAGTGATTGATATATCCTTCGGTTAATCTCTTAAAAGAAGTGAAGCTGTACAATACCGTACTAGCACGTACATGCGTGTATATATATTGTTATTGATTTATTTAATTACTTGTACATATATATATAACATTTTTTTTCTTTTTTCTTTATTTTCCTATAAAAGATACATAATATATATATATGAGAATTGAGACATATATATAAAAAATAGAGCTCCTTTTGACTTTCTTTTTCCTAATTATGAGATCGATCGTTCCTAAGTTTTACGTCCATTGATCGTATGAAATACAATTAATTTTAATCATGCGAATTTAATATTAATTGGTGGTTGCAAATGATCTAATGACTTACGTGATAGTTAATTAAGAGCTTCACATAATTTTGTAAGAGATATTTAAAAAGTAATAGCGGGTCTCTATATATAAAAATAAAAAATAAATATTAGTTGGTAGTAATTTGTTAACTATCTATCTATATATTCCTTCTTCCTCCTCCCACTCTCACACTAAATTAAAATTCTTTCTTCACTTTCCTCTCTCTCCCTTCATATATATCTATAATTATTATTAAGTATAATATCTCGTGCGATATATTTATATATATAGTAAAAAAATATACAATTTGTTCTTCAAATCTATATTAGTGTGGAGAACGTTTTCAATGATTCGAATCAGCCATCGAAAATTAGTTTGATGGAGATGTTGTAGAAGACTGTAAAAAATGAGGTTATGAAGTCTCCCTATATATAGCAAGGCTATGGTAGTATGCATATGACACCTCCTTCCATCCTAACGGCTATGCATGTTTAATTTGTTCAATAAATTGAAATTTAAGTTACTCAATAAATTCTCAATATCAAAATCTTATAGAACAAATTTCGTGGTTTTAAATCCGTCTTGCTATTTTTTAAATATTTGTTAAAAACAACTCAGAAAATGTCACTTTTTAATATTAGATCTGGGTTGTTTTTAAAAAATAACAAGAAAGCTCTAAAAATCATGAAAGTTGATTTCCTACAAAATGTTGATATGACAAATTTATTGAGCAACTTAAATCTCAATTTATTGCCTACATCTTAATATAATTTTATTAACAAATTAACATTAGAGAAAGTCGAGATTTAATAACACAATTCAATAATGCGGTCCAATCTTGTCCAATTGAACTTAAAACTCAAAATAATACTCAACAATTGTTGGTGCAACCCGACCCGATCTAGCCCGACCTGATCCAAGACCCGAAAGTTGTCGATGCAGCCCGACCCGACCTGTTACCCGAAAAATACCGACGCACTTGTCTCGCCCGACCCGACCCATGATTCGAAAGTTGTCGACACCTGACGACTCGACCTCAGTAATTGCGACTCGCAGTCCGACTATTGCCGATAGTCAAACTAACCCGACCCGACCCAAACATGCCCGACTTGTCACCTCTAGCCGCATAGGATGAAAAGAGGGTGTCATATGCATATTACCTTAGCCTTAATCACACAAACAGAGATATATATATATATATGAGGGGGGATCCATTAGCCTCCTTTTTCGTAGCCTCCTCTAGCCTCTCCATCAATGTCAATGAAAATGGTCGATCGGACCGTTGAAAACATTCTTCATACTAATATAGACTTAGAGACCAAATTTTAGATTTTTTTACTATTTTATCGGAAGGGTTGAAAGTTGGATTTATCTAACGACTTATAGACATCCAATTTTCAACCAGTCCGATAAAAAGTAAAAAAATCAAAAAAATGTAAATTTTAGTCTCCAAGTCTATATTAGTATGAGTAATGTTTTGAACGGTCCGGATCGGTCATATTCATTGATTTTGGTGGAAAATAGTGCAGGTGGCTACGAGAAGGATGCCACGGATCCCTCCTCTATATATATATATAGAGAGGAGGATTCGTAGCCGCCAAACTTCCAACCGCTCCATGGTAGCAAATGTAAATGACCGATCCGAACCGAACCGTTGAAAACATTCTCCATATTAATATAGACTTGGAAACCAAATTTTACATTTTTTGAATTTTTTTACTATTTTATCGGATGGATTGAAAATTTATTTATCTAACGATTTACAAACATCCAATTTTCAACCCTTCCGATAAAATAATAAAAAAATTCCAAAAAATATAAAATTTGGTCTCCAAGTCTACATTAGTATGGAGAATGTTTTGAACGGTTCGAATCGACGATTTACACTTGGTATGATGGAGCGATTGCGAGCGGCTACGAAATTGATGGCAGCTAAGGATTCCTCATATATATAGTATGACTATTGTGAAAACATTTGCACTTCAGCCGAAGTGCAAAAGTTTCACATTTTATAACTTTTTGTGGTGAAAATATAAATTTAAGTTCCTCAATAAATTCTTCATACTGAAATCTTGTAGGAAAACAAATTTCGTGATTTTTAGAGCTTTCTAACTATTTTTAAATATTTTTTAAAAACAACCCTGAAAAAGTCATGGTTTTTTAATATTAAACTGGACTATTTTTTTAAAATATTTAAAAAATAGTTGAAAATTTCTTAAAATCACGAAATTTATATTACATTCAACGATATGTAATGTGTGTGTGTGCGTGTGTTAAGGAGAAGCCTATTCTCTCCCGCACAGAAAGGGTCTTATATTAGCACATAGTGCACACAGGTATTAACACATAGTGCACACAGGATGTTCAACCACGAAGCATCTCAATGATTACGGCTATTCAAGATCAGAGACTTGTTTAAATTGTAACAGAATGTATTCTAGAAACAGTTGTAATTAGTTACAAGGGTAATTACCCTATATAAGGACATGTACTATATTCATTCAATAATAAGAAAAGATTACAATTCACTCTCTCTCTCTCTCTATCTATTTGGTTATCTTTCATGGTATAAGAGCCATTTGCCTAGCGGCTCAAGATTCAATTCAAGATTCAAGATTCTTTTCTCATCTTCCCCAAATCTTTTCCCCTATCCATCTAAACATCATCCATGTCGACTTCTAACGACGAGAACATCTCCGCTGCTACTAACCCCTCAGCAATTGATCAGATTGTTCACATTAACACACCACTCTCCTTCAAGCTTATCGATTCCAACTTTCTTTCTTGGAAATCTCAAGTTCTTCTCATTATTGAAGGTTATGATCTCGATTCTTACCTTCTTAATACACCTCCAGATCCTACTACTCGCAATGTCAAGGGAGAAACAGTGCTCAACCCTGTCTATCTCTTTTGGAAGCGTCAAGATAAACTTCTCCACGCCTGGATCAGATCTTCTCTTTCAGATTCGATCTTGGCTCAGGTTATGACATGCCAGACCTGTAAAGAACTATGGCTAGCTCTTGAGAGCTTCTTTTCCTCTAATTCAAGAGCAAGACTCCATGAATTAAAAAGACAACTTCAAAATTTGAAGAAAGGAGATTCAAATTGCACTGATTATCTCTTAAAGATTCGGCAACTTGCTGATGAACTTTCCTTCATTGGAAATCCTGTCTCAGATGATGACTTAGTGACAGCCGTAGTTAATGGGTTAGGCTCTGACTTTGCTTCAATCAGGTCATCTCTTCTAACAGTTCGGTGTCACCAATCATTCTCTTTTTCTGACTTGAGAGGGTTACTCCTTGCTCATGAATCCCAGCTTTCTGCTATTTCTCCATCAGAACCAGCTGCCTTTCTTGCTGGTAAGCCTCAATACAATACCAAAAAGGGTAACACCACTTTTTCTCAATCTCGACCACAAAACAACTACAATACCAATTCGTTCAATGCGAGACCAAGTAACAATTCTGACAAATCTCATCCCTTCACTGATGAGATTACAATTCATTCTCTCTCTCTATCTATTTGGTTATCTTTCATCTTACACTTTGATGAATGGTGATGACATCAAGGGAGCTTTTAGATTGGAGGGACACGAATCTAGAGGCGACAAGGACTGTTAGTATTTAGTATCGCGTGCAGGGCGGTACTGCACAGTACTAGACTTCGTTTTGTGGCAAGGTGGCATAAAAAATGCGGATGAAGAAGAATTATTGAAAGCTAAAATAGAGAGAAACCATCAACTTTTCCAAAGTGTAACTAATTAAGTGCTCTAAGCTAAAAAAACTAATTAAGTGCTCATGTCATGTCAGTAGAAGCTACTCATCCAGTTATATAGATCAACGTGAGTACATTCTGATTCTGATTGAGTTCACATGCTAACAACTATATCTCTCTGCGCTCAAAGCTAATTAATTAATCCTATTCTCCATAAAATGATAAATTACCACATTTCTCCCACCATACTTGTATAACATACAAAATGGAAGAAGAAAAAGACGACCCAAAAAAGAAAAAAGAGCACAAAGAGATCAAACAATTAATAAAATATATATAGGAATATAGGATATATATATATATATATATATATATATATGAAACATGCCTACCATTAATTAATTATAATATGCAGCTAGCACTCTTCTATCCAGTAGCCGGGATTTTGCTGTGTTCTTCCCATTCGATTGATCATGTAATGTAAGGGAAACTAACTAATTAATGTACCTCGGTACCTCCGGTCGACTAAGCCATGCAAAAACTAAGCTCTTCTAGCTAAGCCTATATAAGACTAGCTACCGACTAGTAAGTACACCCATGAAGCTGAAAATCGACAAAATAACTAATAACTAACTAAATCCTCATAACATATTTCCTGATGAAGTTGAATTGAAGCCGGCAAGATCAGTCGCCCATCCCGCACAGCTACCGCTGACTCCACTGACAGAATTTGCACCATCGACTCCTGCACTAGCACCAGCACAACCCCAGTACTGCTCATTGCTAGACATGTCTAAATATTCACGCGAGGAATGCGCACCCTGCAAGTATGTGGCATCCTCCATCTTAACCGAAGCCATCTGTGTGATCAATGCTGTACTGGTCCCTTTTGGTAACCCTGCTGAACTAGAGAAAATCCCTTCCCCTCCAGCTTGATCTTCAAATTGATACAGCCCTTGAACAGGCTGAGCAGCTGTCGTTGGCGGTGCCTCCACCCGACCCAAGAACGGGAGTTGTTGTATATGCGGCATTCTCCCGTGTTCCAACCCCATGCCAGAGATGCCGCTTCCGAGCTGATAGTCCACTGCTGGCTCCAGAGACTGCATCCCTGGAAACCATAGACCGAGATTGGAAACTGCACCAGGGTAGTCACTCAGGCCGTGCAAGGAGGCCATGAACTGTAATTGGGACGAGTGCGGAGCTAAGAGTGAGCTTGGGATGGTGCTTCTACTGCCGCTGCCGCCCCCATCCCCAGTGGCTGTGGATGATGTAGAAGAAGTGGTGTTCTGGTGGTTAGTCTGGGCAGACGATGCAGATTTTGAGGAGCTTGCTGAGGATTTGCTGCGTTTGTTGCGGCGGAATCCACCGCCAACGGGGACATTGCGGAGCGCTCCGCCACGTGTCCAGTAGCGGCGGCAAGCTTTGCAGAAGTGGCGTGGCTGTGTGAGAGAGTAATTGTTGAAGTAGCAAAACTTTGTGTGGTAGACTCACAGCGGGGGCACTTGATCCCGGCTTCTGGCTGCGGGATCTTCGCCATGCGGGCCCGTTCTGACATCAATCCAGGACGGATTGAACTCGGAGTTCCAGACTCGGGCTGTGGTGCTGCAGCCAGTGTTGGTGGTGTCGGCAGCTGGTGTGTCTCGATGCCGCTGGTAACACTCGGAGATTGGAGGTTGGCTTGGAATTGCTATGCATTAATCAATTATTCCAAAGAAAGAAAAGAAAAATCAGCTAGCAAATATATGCGTATAAAGATACAAAAACAAAAGTTGATTTAAATCTTATATATATTGAGTGCGGTATATATATTCAAGGAGATGATTGATAAACTGAAAAATGTGGAATATCTTTTATTAAAATGGTGAGCTAATGGAGAGGAAGGGACAAAACAAACCTGGTTCCAATTGGGGGTGTCTAAGTAAACTGGTACCGAAGTGAAATCCATGGTAATGGTATATAATTTGACCGAGGCGCGTGCTTTCGCTTATAATAAAGTTATAAATTGGTGATGAGATAAGATTCTGGGAACACAGGTCTAGCTATATACGACGATTGGGAGAAGGTGGAGAATATAAGATCCGCAAGCTAGAATCACCTAGCTAAGAAAGAGAGAAAGGGAGAAATGGAGTCATGGAGAGAGCGAGGGAGAAATGAAGAAATGAAGACGAAAGAGAGCTAGCTAGGTTTTCTGGCATTATTAATATATATCATGAATTGCTTTAATTTATTCATTGGTTTCTGGTGTGAGTGGCGATCGGTGGAGTTTGTAATATTTTATGTGGTAGGATCAGGATCAGAATCGGGAGACTACTGGAGAGCAAGAGAAGATGATGGAGCGATATAATCAGGCAACTCATTGAAGTATTAAACTCCATTTATCTCTCATCTTCATCTATCGATTTCTTGAAGGCTAAGTATATGTATATACAAATGAGAGACAGCGTGACCGAGCAATAACATGGATTGATCGATGTGGCAACCAAGGTACTGTCAACAGGTTAATTCTGTCTACAGGACAAAGAAAACCTAGGTAGCTACTGCCACTGTTCCTACTCCTAAATAGTAACACACGAGGCCTAAGCAAACGTGATTATTTCTCTACATTGTATTCGTATATTGGTAAAAAGATGAAAAAGATTGGTCTCTGTCTCCTTTAGTACTTGCTAGCTTCTCTCTTTTTCTCTTCTCTCAGCAAGCTGATGTGTTATGTATATGGAAAAATATATCTCGTCTCGATTTGCCTCATTAAGTGTCTTTAACACCTGTGAAAAAGAGACTATCTACAGTCATGATTTTGTGGGGTTTGATCAGTGAAGGTGTGTATATGTCATGAAGTGGAGTAGCGTGTTGTAATTGAGACTTCAATAAAATAAATGAAGTTTACACTATGTGTTAATTTGATTAATATATCAAATAATATCGCAAGTATATATTATACTAAGTAAAATATTTGACATGTCATATAAATATGATTAATTAAGAAATGACATGATATCTATTTCGCTAAGTTTTGGATATGAATACATATAGAATGAAAATTAATTAATATAATTATTGATGGATCAATTATGATTAATTCAACTAATACAAGTGATTAAGATAAGTGCCAAATCAAATAGGCTAAAAACATACTATTGGCGAGTCGCAAGACACAAGCCTGCAGGCCGCAAAGGGAAAGAAGATGGTGAGATCGAGTGCATCGAGTGCACACTCAAATTCTTTTTTGTGGGCCGCAAGAGAAGTTTTCAAAGCACGAATCTTACTTGTTTTTTGCCCTAACTTGGTGCACAAATCATATCATATACTGTACAAAGTTGTACCGACGTTCTGAAAAAGTTTTAGCAGTTGTGCACACGTTTTGAAAAGCTTATTTGGCACAAAATCTTGTTGTAATCCCTGAGGTAAATGCATGATATTGCATAAAGATCACAGGATCTTTCTAAGATCTTACAACACTAATATTTAAGTGGTTAAGTCTCCAAGACATGCTAATGTCTTGTTAGATGTGAATGTATTGTACATTAGCTCTATATTTGATTTATTCCATTTAGACAAAATACACTTATCTATGTTCGTGAGATTAGAAAAAAGTTAAGCGTTAGCACAGCTTTGAAAAGACTCATAAGCCAACAAGAAACAAGGACAGGATTGCAGCAAGATGCATGTCTCTTTCATCTGCAACGAATTATTTGATATTGCTTGAGAGGCAATAGACGAGAGGCCTAGAAGATGGAAAGTAAATTTTCGCTTTCGCTTCATTTTATTATCTTATGTCTTATATAGAGAATTGTAATTGTATAATTAGGATTTAGTTTTGTTTATTTGACTCTATCTAATTGAAATTGCATCTAACATGTGGTATCAGAATCATCTTGTGTGAGATATAGGATATACAATAGACAATAAGGATATTATTGTGCAAAAGCACAAATTTGAATTGACAAGAAATATCGTGCGAAGGAATTGCACAAAAATTTTGAACTGACGGGTTGATTTTACAGATCGCAATAAGGTTTGGGCAGATCGCAGATCAAGAGGAAAATTGAATTGACATGGTAAATTGATGCTTATATGCAGACCGCAATAACACCATTGTAGACTGCAGATGACACAGTTGATGAACCAACTTTTCAGATCCGGATGTTTCACGATCCGTAAAAACCAGAAACAATTTTTTTGGCATTTCACGGTCCTTAAAGTCCTTCTCATAGTTCATAGATTAAAAAAAATGAAATTCACATAGAGAGAAATATACCTTTTTTTAACCTCGCTCCGTAAAGGACCTTATCACGGTCTGCAAGAAGGGAAATAAATAAAAGTTGGTTTCACGATCCGCAAGAAGGGAAATAAAAAAATATAATATTCTTTTGTTTCAAGGTCCGTAGAAGAAAATAAATAAATTTTTTATGGTCCGAGAAGAAAAATAAAAAAAAATTTATGACCCGTAAGGGATATTTCACAATATGTAGTAAAAATAGTTATTTTCATATCTGAAATTCATGTTAATATAGGTAATATATAATTATTATAATATAGGTAATATAAAATTATTATACTTAATATATCTTAGAGTCAGTAATACTATAACTATCTTAATTTGTTATAAAATTCAGATATTGTCTATAATTTGTATTTAACGCTAGTAAAGGAAAGACAAAATACTAAATTTTAAAAGGATTCTATTTAAGTATGAATTTAGTATATATATTTAATTTTTTAAATTGTTTTTAATAAATTCTAAATAAATTTTATGTAAAAAGTTTTACAAAAGTTTGTTAAAGTCTATAATTTTAAAGATATATATAGTTAACTATTAAAAATTAGTTTATTCTAATTGAAGTTGTTATTAGTATGTATGTATATGTATATTTATGTATATGAGCAAGGCTAAAATAATATGCATAGTACACCCCATTTCGTACTATGCGGCCATTTATATTTAATTTGGTCATTAAATTGATATTTAAGTTACTCAATAAATTATTCATATCAAAATCTTATAGGAAATCAAATTTCGTAATTTTTAGAGCTTTCTTGCTATTTTTTAAATATTTTTTAAAAACAGTCCAGAAATGACACTTTTGTAGTATTAAATCTGGACTGTTTTTAAAAAATATTTAAAAAATAGCAAAAAAGCTCTAAAAATCACGAAATTTGATATCCTACAATATTTTCATATGAAGAATTTAATGAGCAATTTAAATCTCAATTTATTGTCCTATATATATATGCATAGTAGAAAAAAACGTTTTCTGAAAGGGGAGTCCCCCCCGTGAGTAAAGAGAGAAGAAAAAAGAGAGGAAAACCCTAGCCGCCACCGTCGGCGGGGGAGGCCTCGTGGGAGGAGGATCTCCTCCCGCCACCTCCCATATACATTCCCCCTTCTCCTCTTCCTCCACCACCTCTCCACCCAAATAAAAATCACCCCACCAAGTTGAGAGAGAGCCATCGTTGAAAACGTGAGAGAGGAGGGAATCGGCCACCCGGTTCTCCCGTTAGCCACCTCTCTCTCCGATCTACCGATTTCTCCCTCAAAGCTTTCGGCCGAGAAGGAAGAGAGGAGGGAAATCACATCGCCGGTTCTCTCCCGTTAGCCACCTCTCTTCCATTTCCACCACCACCTCTCCACCACTCTTTCTCCCTCCTAACCTCAAACCCTCGCCTCCACCCGTGGATTATCTTCAACGGCGAGCACGGTGGCGATGCCGGGCTCCGATTTGTCGCGAAGGCGGCCGTTACAAGGGAATGGCAAACCCTAACACAACCGGAGAACTACATGCCGCTCTCCATATCCGGTAGGGCCACGTGGTGGTGCGAGATCTTGCAATCCAACCGAAGGAGTCTACCCGCCGGAAGTCGGAGATCCGATGCACAAATTGCGGTCGAGATTGTCACCGGAGTAAAATTTGGCTGCTTTGACCGCCATCTTTGAAACTGCCCAAGGGGCCCGGTACCGCGAGACCGACTTCAATATTCGAAAGATTGAGGCATCCTCTCAAGTCGCGGCGTCACGGTAAGTGTCTTGAGAACCAACTTTTATGTGGATTTTGTAGGGTGTGTTGTATTATTTGTTCCAATTTTTCGTAATTTTGTAGGATGTGTTGTAAATTAGGATGTGTTGTAAGTAGGATGTGTTGTTTTTGTTTTTTCCTTTCGTATTCTGTAATCCAAAATCCGACATTCTTTGTTTTTGGGAGGCTTGACCCCCATCTTTTTCTCAAAAAAAAAAATATATGCATAGTACGGAATGAGGTGTCCTATACATATTATTTTAGCCTTGTTATATATATATATATGAGCAAGGCTAAAATAATTTGCATATGACACCCCCATACCGTTGCATATATATAGCTCAATAAATTGAGATTTAAGTTTCTCAATAAATTCTTCATATCAAAATATTGTAGAAAATTAAATTTTGTGATTTTAGAGCTTTGTTGCTATTTTTAAATTTTTTTTGGCTGTTTCAAAGAAAAATGCCATTTTTTGGATTGTAGCACGAAAAAATATTTCAAAAATAGCAACAAAGCTCTAAAAATCACGAAAATTAATTTCCTATAATATTTTGATATGAAGAATTTATTGATCAACTTAAATCTCAATTTATTGAGCTACATATATGCATAGGACGGTATGGGTGTCCTATGCATATTATTTTAGCATTGCTATATATATATATATATATATATATTATGGCTAATGTGAAAATATTTGCACTTCGGCCGAAGTGCAAAAATTTCATATTAGCCAATTTTTTGTGGTCAAAATTTAATTTAAGTTGCTCGATAAATTCTTCATATCAAAATCTTGTAGATAAATAATGTTTTTTATTTAAGTTGCTCGGATGAAGAAGAGATCTCCTTTTATTTCTTATGATTCTGATGATTTTGATGAGTTGTTTCAGGAGAGCTCTAAAATGATTTCTCTGACATGACAAGAGGTTCGACGAGGTGACAAAGTTTCCTAATCCATTAAACTCCAGTCACAACCCATGATTGTTCTGATTGGAAGAAATCCTTTTTAGATAATCAGTTTAGTATGTTTGGTCATGAAAACTATGTTTTTGTGGATGTGATATTGTGATGTAATGTTTGTTGTGTTTTGTGATGATACAATGTGGTATTTTGGTGAAACATTAGATAGACAATCAGGTAAGTATTAAATAGCGAGGATTTTGATGATGCAGTATTTTGGATCGTTGGATAGCGATGTTAAATCAGATTTAGATGTATTTGACTAGATAAAGTAGGAGTAGAATAATTAGAAACTTCTAAAAAAGACTTTCTTTCGCAAAATTGATTTTTTTTTTGTTTCATGTGACCTTTACTTAATTTCAATGAAATTGATGGGAATAACCCAATTTTAGGTCCAAAAAAGCTCACAAGTAGCCTCAGTTAACCTCGATTAAAGAAGAAAGTCGCTTAAAAAATAAAATAAATAAGAGGGGAGTGGTGCTCACCAACAGAAGAAGAGGGAAGCAGACTGCCGCGCAGCATTAACGGACGTTCATGATTTTCTGCGCTGTAGACTACAGACAGCTCAGATTTGATTCAGGAGTGATATTATAAAGTTTAACTTACACGAATCTCGATGCAAATCAAAGACTGAAATTTACCGCGCAACACGCACAGTGTTTGTGCTGCGCGGTAGAAGATCTGGTTTAAAAGAAGAGAAGGGAGAGAGAGCAGGACAAGGACCCACAAGGCTGCAATACAGTGATGCTGTCAGGTACTAAACTAAGAGCATCTTCATTTCTGAAATTCTTGGAGTTTCTAATCTGATGTGGCAGTTTCTAAAAGAGTTTCAGGGATGTAGATGAGTTTCTTATTTAGAAATTTTGTTTTAGAGTTTCTTATTTAGCAACTTTGTCTTAGAGTTTATAAACTCTGACGTGGCTTAATCATTGGCTAAAATTAATTGGTTTCTCACAACATTAGTAGTATTTGCTGACGTGTCAATTAAGAAACTCTAACTTTTTTTGTTTCAGGAATGGAGGGTATAGAAACTAAAGAATGATTCAGTTTTTAAAACTGATGTGACAACAATTTAGAAACTCTAAAAATTTTAGAGATGGAGATGCTCTAAGGTACAGGCAAAGCTTACTACCGGAGTTATAACGATTTCATCGGTAAGAAAGGAAATGATTCTATTGATGGGCTGGTTGGTAGAAGAGTTAGGCTTAACGGTAGAGAGGATTGGGCCGAGGATGGGCTGAGTAACAAATGCTATGGCCCAATATGGGATTATTTCTTAGCAAATTCTGCAAAGGGCCTTTTAGGGATAAAAAGAGATGATATTTCGATTGGAATGGAGAGGATCTTCTGGGTTATTATTACTGTAGCTGAAATCAGTTGAGGGAGGGGAATCTTCAAGCTGCCAATGTTCTCCTTATATTCTGGTTGTATTTTTTATTTTAATTTCTCTTAGCGCCATATAAATAGACCAACATGAGGAAGGGAGCATATGGATCAATTTACTAATCACTCTCAAACACTTATTCAACCTTAGCTGATTATCTGTTACTTCTAATTTCCCTTTGAGAATCAATAAAGCTTAATTCAAAATCCAGATTTATCTCTATTATTCAATTTTCCTTTCAATTTCAATCAACTTTTGTCTGATCTCCCATCTGAGATCATGACAGATGCAAAGAAGCACTTGCTAGCAGCCATGATCATTACCTGGCTTACCAACAGAAACATTGTTGTGACATCACACTTGTAAAAACAGCAGGCACAACTCATCCTTGATTGTTCCATTTCTGTCTGGTTGTTGCACCCCTTGTTGATTTTATTGTTGCAACCTACATGATGCAATCTCTCCTATATATCCAAAATAAAAGCTAACATGTACCTGGAGCAAATTAGCTTGAAAAAATATTCTAATCAAACGATTAATCAAAACAGCTCCTACACAACCAGCAAAAATTGCACCTACCGTAACCAAATAGTGTAAGTTAGAATATACTCACCAAATTAGCATAAAAATGTACAGAAAGTGTGACTTCAATGCTGTGCAGCGTCAAGTGGTCTCAAGTGCGACCGGTTGTCCATTGTTACCTTTAATGGTCCATAAAGACCATGTAAGCAAAAAAATCATTTCAAACAGGGATTCTACATGAATGACATTTATAAATGGGTTCCTCCAAGCACAACTGGCTGTGCATTTTAGTTGGATTCCATTTTATTATCTCATAATGCATCAAGACAATCGTTGATGCAAGG
Organism: Eleocharis quinqueflora; assembly: GCA_964058865.1. Taxonomy (NCBI): domain Eukaryota; kingdom Viridiplantae; phylum Streptophyta; class Magnoliopsida; order Poales; family Cyperaceae; genus Eleocharis; species Eleocharis quinqueflora. Next base: position 300,568 of record CAXKVX010000614.1, read on the forward strand.
ACCTAAAATTGAATAGAGTAAACAAACAAAAAACTCATGCTTGGAGGAATTTTTTACATGATTCTTGTTTTCAAAAGAATTGTTACTAAGATTAATCACTTGTTAGGCCTTGGTACTGTCTTTCCCAATTTGCCAGGGCATTACTCACCTGACAGGCCTTCGTAGCAACCTTTTCTCACCTGTTAGGCAACAAAGAGAAATAAAAGATGCATTATTTACTCAAATTTATGCTTCTTGTCATAGCTTCTTCTAAAACAATAATGGAAGCAAACATTGAAACGAAGTTTCCTCAAAATAATTTCCTACTTTCAAGTTTTTTTAAGCCAACCCTCCTCTTTTCATCCGGGCTTGGGACCGGCTACGTCCACATGACATAGGCAGAGTTAAAACTTGAAAAACCATTAGTATCCATAATACATAATTGCAAAAGTACTAATATTACAAAGAAAAAGGAAAAAGGATACCACATTAAATGATGCCGAGGATGGGTCACAATCTCCATTTTAAACGAGCATGTATTCATATCACAACTAGCACAGAAAAACAGCACCCAGTACTTGCACTCATATAAGTGTTTGTCATCAGATCAATATGCCATGGCATATTCACACGTTTTGGAGGGCCGCATCAGGGTTTTTAGGGGAATGCACAAATGTCACACCATACACATCCGCATGTGGACCAGCCAAATTTGCATTTCTCATGTGGACAAATGCCACTTCATATTTGTATTAAGTGAATACTCGTGCGGACAAATGCCACCTAATATTTGCATAAACTCGTGCGGGCAAATACCACTTCTTACTTGCATAAAGTATGTACTCTATGGACAAATGCCACATCGTACTTGCATAAAGTATGTACTCATATGGACAAATGCCACATCGTACTTGCATAAAGTATGTACTCATGTGGGCAAATACCACTTCGTACTTGCATAAAGTATGTGCTCGTGACAAATGCCACCCTGTACAAAATAAATTGTACTCATGTGGACAAATGCCACTCTGTACTTGCATAAAGTTGTATTCGTGTGGATGAATTCCACTTAGTACTTGCATACAAATTATGTGCTTGTGTGGACAAATGCCACCTCATATTTCAATATATGTACTCGTGTTGATGATGCCACCTTCTACTTGCATGAAGTATTGTACTCATGTGGACAAATGCCACTTTTGTACTTGCATAAAGTTTGTGCTCGTGGGTACGAGTGACACCTCGTACTCAGATAAAGTCTGTTCTCGTGTGGACAAATGCCACCTAGTACATGCATAAAATCTGTTCTCGTGTGGACAAATGCCACCTCGAACTTGCATAGTATGTAATTGTGTATGCGATGCCACCTTCGTACTTGGCATAGAGTTTACTCGTGTGGGTAAATGTTACGCCATCTTCGCACTAGTTTGTAGTATTGTGGGCAAATGCCACACCAGTTTGCATATAAACAGTCATTTGGGCCAATGTGACCCTTTGAAGTATGCAGCCTTATGGATGGATGCCACACCAGCTTGCACAAAGTTAGTCTTGAAAATGGAACTTGCAGTTTGTGGACAAATGCCACGTTGCTTTTGCATAAAGTAATGGGCAAAGCACGCAGCATATGGTCAAATGCCACATCAGCTCTGCGTAATGTATGTGTTAAATGAAATACGTAGTGTTGTGCAGAAATGTCTCACACACTGACTTTGCATGGAGCTTGCAATCTTGTTGGCACAAACCGACCATGTTTGCAGTTATTGAAGTTTAATGCCACGGACGAATGCCGCACCGAAATTGAAGAGAATATTGTACTGTCGTGGACAAATGCCACACTATATCTGCAATTTTCACAATAACTTTGAAGTCTTGTGGACAAATGCAATGCCATATTTGCATGGTAATGTGCTCCAGTTTGCTTTAATTCTCACTTGCTTCATGTCAACATCTGCTCAGATGTACTGCAAAATCCCACTGAAACACTAAAGGGAATTTATATTAGACTCTGGCTGAAACCTGAACCAACTTAATAAGAATTTGAGCAGATTAATGAGCAGACTTCATTGTCAGAAAGGTGCCAGAAACCCACAGATTTCACTCAATT